>UFQX01000367.1:1683621-1701283 GCA_900497675.1 Arapaima gigas | reverse complement strand
TTTTTTTTTTTTTTTTTTTTTTTTTTTTTTTTTTTTTTTTTTTGGCACAAATTGATCCAGTGAAGATGACCAGTTGTATAAAAGGAGATAATTATAATAAATGTGAATAGACAAGGTGTGAGTTTGTTTCTGCGCAGGGCTCTGTCAGAGCATCAGAGGATGGAAGCTGCAAGAAATGCATAAGAAATGAAGCCCCTTTTCGCAGCCGATTAGTGACGGGCGATTCTCAGAAGGCGATTTCCAGTCACGGTAAATTAGCGGCTGATTTGGTACGCCAGTCTTGGCCGAGCCGCTTGCTCTTGCATCTATAATGTGGCTCTGACTTTTCCTTCCTGGCGCTTTGATGAATCCGGCGCTCTGGCATAATGAAGAGCCCCGGGAAGCTAATCCCGCAGGGGAGGCCACACTCCCTACTGCCGGAGCCAGGCTGCTTGAGCGCCTCTGCTTCCACCACACGGGTTTGGCTCTTGGCATTCAGTATGTCATTGTGCCAATAATGACCAACAAAGCATGTGATGCCTAAATGAGGTTTCATAACTTGTTAAATAATAAGGTTAAATTTAATCCATTTATTCAATTTTGTGTGACTGGTGCACCTTTAAATAGGATGAGGGTAAACGTATACTAAGCTGAGGTGGAGCAAGGCAGGTTGGTTCCATGTTGTGGCTATACATACTGCCCTCTGTGTCAGAAGTGCCAGAGCAGAAGGTGTTTACATGTTTTATGGCAAGGCTCTTGTGCTGCAGAAATGGTGTGAACTCTTTAAGACAGTTAAGGTATTGTTTTGGATTGTGACTGTACTATTTCTTATTGCACAACCTTATGTTGTCCATTTCCTCCTCTGCTATGATGTGACAAGTTCATCACTGACAAGGTGAGTCCTGTACGCCTTTTGGGGCACTGACATATGGCAGGGTGTGTGATCTGACACAGGGGGAGAACATGCACTTCATTTCTCAGCTTGTGTTGCATCAAGGCCTCACCGGGTTGCTTTAATCCAGTCGGCGTAAATTAAACACCACCTGGGGAATTCGCTGGCCTTCACTCACTGTGCCTCCCTGACGCATGTTTATTGTTTATTTATAGTGTTTGCAGGCAGGTTGTGGAGATGCCAACTCACCAAAGTTATCAGTGGGCTCATGGCCATATAGCTGAGCAAAGCCATCTCGGTCGTAATCTCCAGTTGGTCATTGCAATAATTGCGAACCCCCTCCCAGCCGACTCGCTGACTTGTGGGGGTGTGGTGTGGGATGTACTAATGCTTCTTGCTGTATTCCTGTCATGTCTGTCTGTGGTGTTTAACACCCCAGCTTTGCTCTGGTTAGCTGACTCCATATGTCACTCAAATGGGAACTGGCTCTTTGGCTCGGGAGGCCCAGGCAGTCGGCCGTAGCGCACACCGGTGAAATTACGAAAACTCGACTTCTGTTCAATGGTCCAATTGAATTACAAAGAGCCCCCCAACCCCCAATGGCCCTAAACACTCTAAATTGTATTACGGACAAAGCTCTGGCAGTTTGAGGCCTGTTTGATTCCCACCAGTGAACACCCCCCGTCCCCTTCCTTCGATGCTGACTGGCTTTTCTTTGAGCCGCTATTGTTGATTTGTATTCATGCCATGTAACTGCAGTTTCGTTTCAGTGGATCATTTTCCATTCTGCTGAACGAAACACAACAAATTGGAGCAGCCTGCCGAAACAAACACCTGGAATTCCATTAGGTTGTTCTTGGCTTCGTCTCACATCTGTTTTGAAGCATTTTGCCTTTTCTTACCGGATCAATTTGTTTCTAAGAGCGCAGTGGCTTGCAGAGCCCTGAAGCATTTCGGGTTTACTTGTGTTCGTACAATTGGAGATTTCCGCAAACAAACTGGTCACGGATGCCTCTTTCCTTAGTGTGGTACACCAAGGAGAACCATGTGACTGACACAGGGGCCTGATGTCAGCATTTACAGAGAGAGTGTGCATACATTCTCTTCCTCACACACGTCTGTGAAGTGTGACTTTGGTCTGTCAGTTCAGCTCTTCCTGGTTGATTCAGCAGGGTGGCAAAGTGGAAACCAGGAACAGGGCATAAACAAGGGCACCTATTTTGTTGAACAGTTCAGGGTAAAAGGGTGTGACCCTCAGGCAAGTCTCTGAAAGTCAAAAGCTCACTTACATTTGCTGTCTGTGCTGTTGTTTGTAGAGGAGCTTTCGTTGCTTGGAAGACTGTCATACTGAAAGTCATATGCATAAACTAATCTCGGTCAACGATTATGTTGGGACTCCAAAAACGGAGAGCAGTTATATTCACTGTGCAATGGAACGTTGAGTTGATAGATTGAGTTGGAGCCCTGCCCTTGTGGTTGAGAAAACGGTGGGGACTCATGGATCTGAGCTGCAGTGTTTGAGATCCTGATCACACTCAGGGTTTTCTGCAGAGTATTGCTGTCCACATTGAGTAGTCATTTGAAGGGATGAGGCTCAGACTTCCACCATTGCACCTCAGTTAACAAAAACAACCGCTAAAGCCTTTTGATTCCATGTGTGACTAAGAAGGAAAAAGTCCCTATTTAATTAATTTATTTAAATAAATTACTTGGTTTTTCATTGATATGGACAGTTTTGGATGCTTTCCTCCCTTTGAGCAATGCAACCTGCTGTCGCTGCGAGTCTAAAATATTCTGGAGCGTGTATTTTTTGCACCATGCTGCTGAAGGAGTCTTTCATTTGAGCGGCTTACAATGTGTGGCGATGACTTGTGTCAAAGCAGTATGCGGCCCACTCTGCCACACGCTTTGAAAATTTCTTCGCGTGAGCAAACTTAAGATGCTTTGACATTGCCCGTGACGGCTTCTCCCCCCCCCCCCCCCTTCGCGCCCTCTCTCCTCCCGCCACAGTGAAGTAGGCGTGACGTTTAATGCATTTACTGTGACATGGAAAAACATCTTGGACTAGGGCTGTGGTGGGGGACTCGCAGATGCCGAAAATATTCCAGCCTGCCGAATATCCCAAGCCGAGCCTTTTGCTCGGTGTCCGCTAAAGCACATGTCTGAAACGCCCACTCCATTCCTGTCTGAATCATTCACAGGGACATGGGATGGAAAACTCAGAGTATTTGACTAGTATTTTAAAAATATGGTATTTTAAAGCTCGGCTGCTCCCCTCCGGAATGCCTTTGCACTGCCATATGTCTCTTATTACGACAGCATGTTTTTCTTTTTCTTTCTCTTTCTCCCACCCTTTTCCCCCCCATCTGTACTGGTGTCTGGACAGTTAGTAGGTGGAGTTGGGGGGGGGGGGGGTCTTAAACTGCGTTTGTAGGCAAAAGGTGTTGTTCTTGAACTTGACGAGCTTCACGTGCTGCTAGTTCAACATCCACTTGAACTTTTATTGTGACTGAAAAGCCTGTCGAGTTTCCTCACATTGGTCCTTTTACTCTCCTCACGTTGGCTTGAAAAGCTCTCAAGGAAAACATTTGTTTCTCTTCAATACCACAAAAAATACAGTTTTCAGACGTGGAGGAAATGTTTGCTAGTGTCTAGAGAACGCTCTGACAGATTGAATGTAAAAGCCTATTGCTGCTCATTGGGCGGACAGCCCTTGTTCCCTTTGGTCCACATACTTTAAGTTTCAACCTAAATCAATGCTGAGCTAAAACGTCTATTTCTTCATGACAAGGCCCTGTGTCAGAACCCGTGAAATGAGATTGACATCCTTAAGAGCACCATTCCATGTTGATTATCAGAAGGCTGTAATGTATCCTTTTAGTCATAATTGTTGGTTGAAAACTGTTGTCAAAGTATTTCGATGGGCTTACTGTGTTCTGGGTCTTTTCATCTGTTTCTTTTCCTTAAGTGTGCGTCTGGATGTCCAAAAGGTTTTGAAAGTCTGACAGAAGGTGTTTGTATGGATAGTAGCAAGTGTGTGTTTGCCTGGGCACACAAAAAGGAAGAGGGAGGCTGATGGACAGGGAAGTTTGGATGGGTCCTGCTCTGATGTGTCTTCTGGTTCTTGCTTCTTCCAGCAGATGCCTCCTCAGTACAGTCAGCAAGGCATGGGTGGGTACTGCCAGCAAGGACAGCCGTCATACTTTGGCCAACCCCAACAGCCCGGTGCTCAAGCCCCACCTCCTTATGGCCATACTCGTGCCCCACCCCAGCAGGTAAGACTTCTTCCCATAATTGGCTACAGTCGGTAGAGCAGAGCAAGAGACAACCATGCCTTTTAGTTTACTTTAGTGTCGCTTTGACTTGTTGTTCAGAGTCTCATCACACTATCTGCTTGTCATTGGGACTTGCTTGGTTCTGATGACATATTTCACTGTTGCGACAAGTTTTCACAGGAGGTTCATCTTGCAGAGTTCCACCCAAACCATCTGCCTATGAATATTCATTTTATGTAAACACACTTTCGTGTTTGCTTCAGGTTCACTGTTCGTGGTGTATTTGAGTGTCAGTGCGAAGTGAACGGCGGGTCTTTCTGAGAGGCGGATTCGCAGGAACATAACTGTGGAGTTCCTCAGGTGGCTGCAGCTTGTTGAGAGAATTGGAATGATGCAGACTCTGGGGTCTTGGACGTGACTGCCAGTTTTCTACGTTGTTGGAGAACAATCTTGAGTTGAAACTTGCTGCTCAAAGGGGGGAGGATTGGGTGCAACTGCTGTGGTGAACTGGCAAAAGAGTAGAGGGGTCTGTGGGCTGGACCTGCATTTGGACCACCTGCTTAATGGACCTCATTACCGCATTCCGCCTTCTCGGCAAAGCGTTATGTAAACGATTCTGTCTTTATGGCCATCCCCACTGTTTTACGTGTCCTTGAGAAAGGCGTAGCTCAAGAGTGGGGAAAACAAGCCAGCAAACAAAGAAAGATCCTTCTGAAGCCAGGGGTACTCTTGCTTAATTTATGCAATTTTTTGTTCTACTTTTTTTTTAAATGCAGCACATGTGTTTTCTTTCGTCTGTAGAGCGGGTGGAATCCGTTTGTTTTGAATGACCTCCGCTGGCAGCTTGCGCTGTCAGAATAAATGGAATTTGGACAGCAAGGCTTGCCAAAGGGAAGGGGGTGGCCTGTGGGCTGTGCGTCATGGCTGTGGTCACAGGGGCAGGCAATGCTCTGGGAAGGTTGGGGGTGGTGGGTGGCCAGGTCAAAGGTTTCTGGGAGTTGGAGTTTCCAGAGCTGCAATGGCAGGAGGGGCATTATGCTAATTTGTATCCAAAAAAAATTCACAGGAGTCAGGGCTGACAAACCCTTTCAAGTACTGCATAACCAAGTGTTTCCACGCTTGCGCTTTCTACTCCTGTACGACCTCCTGCTTTAATAAAATCAGCTGTATTAAGTCACTTTCTTTGGCTGCCTACAAGGGCAGATGCAGATCAGCCACTGCAGGGCTATTTGAATTCAGGAAGCATCGGTGGTCTGCAGGAGACTTAAAGACAAGAAAAGCAAAGAGCTTAAAATGAGAATTTTATCATGTACTCAACCAGTCATAGATATAAACATTTAATTGGACTTTCCTGAACATGGAGAATAATTAGTCTTGGATGTAGCAAAGTTTGCTGAGATGCACAAACCCATTGAAATAAAAGCAACTCCTTGCCATATTTCTTGAGTCCGTTTTTGGAGTCATGAGGTCATTGGTGCTGCTGACAGTCTTTATAATTAGCGGTCGATTGTTGCTCCTGGTTAGCAGCACAGCAGCAACAAGGTCGCGAATTGTCAGCATCTGCCTCATGGCAGTTGGGTAGTCTTCCTGCAACGAGGACAGCTTTGTTGCCACAGATGATGGGGACCCCTGTGTCGAGGGCTCTCTTAATGATTGTGAGCGGACCCTGAGTCTGTCGGTCGCAGTCCAGGCAGACGGCAGACCAAAATCGATTTGAGCTGATTTCATTTGGAGCTACAGATGGAAAGATTACAAAGGCAGCTCCAGCCGCCCTGTTATTCCTGCAGCGATGTGGTGTTTGTGGAGCCGCAGGCGCCTGCTTCTTTCCCATCCGTTTTCCCAAAGCTGAGAAGCTGCTTCTCGAAGGTGAGCCATCATTGCTGGAGGTGATCTTATTTGTCAGGAGACACCCCCCGATACACAGATGCTTTTTGCCCCCCCCTCATTTTATCAAAAGAATAGGAAGTCCAGCCTCTTTCCGTCGTCCAATGTGGAGGATTTCTGTAAGAACATAATGCTTTGCTCCTGCCCTCGTCAGCACTGAAGTACCAGGCTGCAGTGTTGAGCAAGGCTTCTCCAGGTTTAGAGATGTACTTGTTCTTGGGGAATTAGCATGCTGTGTGGCTGAAGAGGGGAGGGACGATGAAAAAAGCTCCTCGTATCTTCTTCCTGGCCTTGGCTGACTTGTTGGCTTGACACAACAAGGCAGAAAGTGCCCTTCAGTTTGTACCCTTAGTGGCCTGTGCTTCCCGGCAGACACACGTTCACCTCTGGTCTTGGCTCCCTTTGTTATCTACGTGGGATACTATGTGGTTAGTGGAACAGGCCTATCTGGACCGATATCTGAGGTCTTATCTTTTGATCTTGTCTCGGATCCTTGCAATCTTCTTTTCGTATTCCTGTGTTCAGATGAAGGGCAGCGTCGAAGAACAGTGGGTGGCACTGGAGTTTCACAGCTCCTGGGAAGTGTGTTTGGATGTGGGTTTATATTTGACTCTATGGAGTTTGCATGTTCTTCCAAGTCTGTGTGAATCTCCTGTGACAGTCCAGACTGTGACCTTGTCCAAGTGGTTGAAAATAGGTGTGTCGGTATATGAGCTGTCTGAACATTTGCAGAGCATCCTGTGGAGGATGAGAGGTGGTCTACTCAGCAGCTGACCTGAGTTTGACTAACAAAACTTCTCAAAATTCAACTTGTAGCATTTGGGAGGTTGCTGCTGTAATTTTAATCAGCCTTGGCTTGTTGGTGGAGCAGATGCAACAGGGTGCTTGCTTCATGATGACATCATTGTTGCAGAAAATGCTGAGGAAGTGGCAGATGGAACGGAGTGTGACTGTGACGTATCCTCTGAGGTTTATTAGAAGGAAAAGCGGTGCCGTGTGAGACGTGTTTGTCTCTGCTACCGTGGGGAAGCAACGCTGGTGTGACACCGCAGCTGCCACTGCTATCTCCACCGGATCGTCTCTTGTCCTCTCGAGCCTGTCCTGCAGTATTCAAATTGCACAAGGTTAATTAAAACGGCGTGGTGTTCGGCAGGCATGAGGACGCATTGCTCTCCCCCATGTGCGTCGTCCCGCAGAAAGGCTGGCCATTCAAAGTTCAGTGTCATTAATTGGTTAGCATTTGAATATTAGCAAAGAGCTCCTTTAATTAACTGGATAATAAAAGTAGCCCTGGATGGGTGGGAAGGACAGAGGTGGGGGGTGTATTGCGGGAGGGGGAAGGCGCCGCTCAGTGAAAAGCGGGAGTCGTCTGTGTGAAAGGTTTCAACGTTGTCATTTGCAACGGTGGCTTTTAATTGTCGTGACCTTCTTAATGGCGAAGTTTATCGGACCGCTCTAAATGCCCGCCGGTATTGGGTGCCGGTGTGGAGATTACACTGGTGACAGAGAGGAGTGCTCGCGGAGTAAGGAAAAAAGAGTTTTCTTCATTTTTGGATTGGTTTTTCATGCCCCGTCTCCATTTTGTCACACTTTTTTTTTTTTTTTTTTTTTTTTTTTNGTCCTTGAAAATTTGCAGTGCACAACGGCACCATTTTTTGCTGTGTGTGACAATTATTTTTTTTTTTTTTTTTTTTTTTTTTGATTTATTGCTTTGTGGTAGTTTACAGTTTCCCAAAATCCACATTAAAAAAAAAAAACAAACTTTTTCTCTGGTTGCATTTTTGATGGTTTTAGAGACAGTAAATGATGTTTTTGAGTGCTTGGGCTGCACAGAGTTGAAAAGTATGTTGGATCTTGTTGGATTTTTAATGTTGCAGAAGTGAGTGGGTTGAAAGTGGAGATGGGGAAGTGCATGTGTACACTTCTTGAAGCTTGTTTACCAGGTTCTTACCCCCTGTGATACCTGCTGGTCCATTCAAGCTAAACTAACAGAATAGAAATGTAATAATGTCAAGTGAGATGGCTGTTCCTGATTGTTGCTTAATATGTACACAGTTCACACTTACACAAACACAAGTGTGTGTACTGTCATTGTGCTTTCTGTGTAAAAGTAGTGGCCTGTCTTATAGGTGAAGGGCTGATTTTGTCAAATACTGAGCTAGAGATGTTACTGCAGTGCGCCCTTCTGCCCTGTGCAACTCTGATCGCCAGCAGTTAAAGATGGATGCCAGCTATGAATATGCATGTCGTGCATCTCCCACTTCTGCCCTTGTTATCTGTCATCTTCCCAGATACTTGTGTCCGTGACTTATTTTTATTTTTTCCAGGGAGACAAACACATTGTATGCTGTTTTTTTTTTTTTTTTTGAATACTGACTTTTCACGCTGTGCTTCTCAGAGCTAAAAATACGTCTCCGGGAACAAATGGGATCTTGGGGCACTGTGCCCTGCCCGCTGCTGCTGGCCCCTGTCCCTCAGTGCCACTCGGTTCCTACTCTACCTCCATCCCACAAAAGGCAAGGGAGGTCTGCCCAGTAATATCCAAAACCACTGCCCCCAGGGGTCCCTGGGAAGATGTGGGGCCACAGTGCGTTTTAAAGACGTGCAATTAAGCTTAATTTTTAATGAATATTAATGGAATTAGTGGCAGATTTGGCAGAGATCTCGTCTAAAGGTGAGTGACTAATTTGTTTGGTAGTCACGGAGGGCCGTCTGTGGGGGGGTTGCTGCCTGACAGGCTCTACCCCTCCCTATTTGATGAGCTGACGCCTTTGTGAACGCATTTCTTGTCTTTCCCTGTAGCGCCCCCACCCCCCGGCAGCCACATCACTTATGATTACTATTCCTGCGCGGTATTACCAAATATTATGCTGTGCTGTGAGCCAGCTTGATGTAATTTAATTCTGTCAGATTCTGGCGTCCCCTGTGTACTTCAAACTTATTTTCTTCTGCACCTGTTCTATTACACCACGCTGAAACCTTTCAATAGCAAGGCACGCGTGTGTGAGTGTGTTTGTGCATGTGAGTTGTCAGGATTCGCTGAGGCTTGTAGGCCTGCACAGCCTGCTTCGTGTCCCCTGCCGTAACGCGCGAGACGGCTCGCACAAGCTCTGTTTGGGGTTTCTCAGAAAACACAATGAAATAATAGAAGGGGGTCAGAAGATGCAATTCTCAGATTCTTTTGCATGAAATATTTCAATTTTTTCGCAAGTTGACCCCCCCCCCACACAGACACAGCACACATTGCATAGTCTCTTGTAGGAGAAAGCATCTAGTGTGAGTGATGACATCACATTGGCAATGGTAGTGCATGGTGGGAGACCTTGATCATCTTTTCACTGTGGTGTTCTCCACTGTGAGTGGATGGTCCCCAGAAAGTAAACATTTTCTGTAGTGTGTCTTTATTCCCAGGAGATTTAGACTGCGTGTGTGCGCGTGTGTGTGTGTGTGAGAGAACATGGAAGATGATGGAACATTTCACTGCACTGCAGTTCACTGCTTTGCTCCTCCTGCTCATCCACAGATGGAAGCAGAGAAATGAGAGAAAACGTAATCAGGTGTTTCTCCATGAATTCATCTTGATCGTAGTGACTTACTTGCCCAGTTTAATTGATTTGTGTCAGTGGTGTTCACATGTTCCACGGTGGCTGTGGAACAGGAAGTGATGTGAAGAGAAATTGTATTTAGGGACAATGCATCGTGTCACGTCCTACAGTCCTAGACAGTGGGAAGAAAGCCTAGGGATGTTAGCGCTGTAGTCATGTTGCTGGCTGACCCTCTGTGCTGACATCATCCCCTTGTGGTAGGGTGGGGGCTAGCCCAATATTTTTGGCTTCCTTATTGCTGACTTTATTTGGGGGGGTTATCACTCCAGCAGAAGTCGGGGGGGGGCTGGGGCTTTATCCCGCAGGCCGTGCAGCACCCCCACGGGGCATCTAGTCATATCCCTCAGCTGGATGTCTCCGCACACTGCTGGCCTCTGACCCCTGTGGCGGATCAGCTGATTAAGTCTGGCCGTGAGTGGCGGAACTGAGAGCTGCACATCCACTTCCCAGTCTACATGCACTCTTGTGGGATAATGGATACTTTATGGTTATTTTTGTTCTTGTTTAGTTTCTATTAGTCATTGTTAATGTTACTAATGTTTTAATGACTGTATAATCTCTAGATGGTCTGCAGTCCCAGACTGTACACTCATGCCATAATTTTTCTTTCTTTTCATTGGCGGTAGAAACTTCAGGTTTAACATGTAGGGACATTTTCTCCCATGGAGCCCAAATCCTCACTGAGGCTCAGTGTAGCTTCCTGACACTGGGCAAAAAAATGTCACATGAATATAAATAAATTTAAGGAGGGGGGAGAGGAGTTTTTAAAAAAAAAAAAAAAAAAAAAAAAAAAAAAAAAAGCCGTGCACCGAGCAATTTGAGCGTGCTGCATGTGAGTTTTTCTGAAAGGGTGTTGCCTGCGAGAGCCCAGGTCTGCGTGGATAGAAGCCACTGTTCCTGTCAGTGTAATTAAGGGCAATGAGTTTTCTGTCACTCCGTTGTCGGGGACGCTAGCAAGCCAACTAATGGCACTTTAAAAGGTGCACGCGCTCTCTCCCTCGGCGTCCCACTTTCCGAACACCTCATGGCTCCCACGCCAGGGAAAACCGTTAACTTCACTGCTTTTTATTTACCTTTCAGCCACGTGGCACTGAGAGTCGGGGGGTGTTCAGCTCTTTCACGACTATACAGAATATGTGCAATTTCTATTGCTGCCTAACCTTGGTAATTTTTTTGTCATTTCAGAAAACTTCTGTTGCATGATTACAAATATGACAAGAATGATTGTTTAATCTGTGTAATGAGGTGTGTATTTTTATCGCTGACTTCCCATGTTTTCATATTTGCATCCTTCTCATATCCAAAAGTCTTCAAACACAGATGCTTTGTTTAGGGTGGCACTTTATGCTATACAAATATGTTAAACATTAATTTCTTTCTTTGACTATATCAGTCTAGCATATTGATCAAAGGTAGCAGAGCAGGAAGTGGAACTTGTAACTTCCATGTTCAGGTGGCAGTTATAACTATTATGCTACCTTTTGTCTGTGAGTGTGAGAGAGAGGGAGAAATGTTTCTGTCAAGTGGTGATGTCTTATCAAGCAGTCTGACAGAGGGTGGGTGTTTCTCAAGCTGGCCATACAGTCTACCTTCCGTTCCTGAGCCCACAGGTCTCAGTATTTAGGGGACATTGATCAAGGCCGTTTGCACCCCTAGGCCCTCCACCACTAACACAGTCACCTGACAACACACCTGAGCCACGTTAGGTAGAGAAAAATGGGTAATTTTGGTGAAAGTTGGTTACTGCAGTCGCAAATTCTATCTACAGTGCTGGGTTGTACTGTAGGCACGGTGTTGGTTGCTGAATTGAGCCTTTTCCTCAGAATCATTTCTGGCCGTGTAGCTGTCCAGACAATTATTTTGTAATTGTGCTGCACTTGTCACTAGTGGCTGCTGGCTGCTTTCATGGCAACACTGGGAACTTTTTTTTTTTTGCTAGCTTGCACAAATAAATGTTTGTTTATTACAGTCAAAATCACATTACAGCAACTTTTCACTTGCTGTTAACACACTTTCACAGTTTAGAAATCTTCACACGTCTTTTGTTGCACCACATCACGACATACTTTGACTACTCTTGCTTTATTTTAGTGAGAAATGAGATGTACCCGCAGGGTCCCTGTTCCGCGCCTTTCTGCTGCCCTCAAGTTCCACAAAGTGCTGCCAATTTTGACCAAATTCATTGATGGAAATATCAACGAGTAGAGGTAGCTGTGTCTGGACCTAAAATTGCTCACTTTTTCTTAATATGTGCAGGGTTGTACCACAACTTCGTACATGATCTGTTTCAAGCCTGGTCCAAATCGGTGATAAACCATAGAACTACAAATGAGGGGGGGGGGGCTGTTTTTTCTCCAGATTGACGAAGTTGAACCCCCACACGTCTTTATTAAAAGAGCACCCCCCCCCCCAATCTGTCAGTTGCTCTGAGTGCTCACCTGATCCTTCTTTTCTCAGGAGAACCAGCAGGAGAGTTATGGGAATCGGACCCAACCCCCTTTGGCATCTGGGCAGCCTGACCATGAGGAGATGGGCATAATCCAGCAGGAGAGACCCTCCAGCCTTCCTGTGAGTACAGACAGCCTGCAGGGGGACCCTCATGTCCAGACTCCTGTGTGCCTGCTGTGGTGTGTGTGAGTGGCCCTCGACCTCTCCCCCTGAGTGGCGCTTGTGTTTTCGATGGGATGTTTTTTTTTAAATTTTTTTTTAATTGCTTCTGCATTCACTTTGAACCTGAGAAATCTGCAGTACAACTGACAGGAGAAAAGCAGTCCAAGTCTCAAAAACTGGAGCTGGTTTTGACTTTGACTTTTGATGCTTGTTGGCACGAGAAGACTCAAGGACCACACTCTTGCATGGGGAGGGTAGACCAGCAACACCAAACTATGAGATCTTCTGTCTCAAATGAGCAAGTGGAGTCTCTCTTCATATCCCATCTTGCTGCATTGGTTACAGCTTACACCAGCCAATAAAACCCCAAAGCACTGGTTACACCCTCTGCATTGTCTCACAGGTCCACAAGGAATCCTATCGCTCAAAATGCAGGTCACAGCCCACGTGGTGGGCGTTTCTTTAAAGCCCACAATCTTGGCTGAACTTGTGTGTCAGGCTACTTCCTGATAGTTTTCCTGGCAACATCCCGCAGGTCTCTAGTTCCTGCTGATCTGTGAACCTCTAGGTTCTCGCGAATGTTCCCTGTCACACCGGAAGCCTTAGAGTGAGTTCAAATGCAGAATGTGTTGTGGCTGGGATGTGGTACTCGGACCTATGAGTGGTGTCTTGTGCTCTGGGGTGCACGGTATGGAGGGTAGCAGCAATAAATTGAATTTGATAACCAGGCCTCTACCTAAAATGCATTAATGGCGACTGTCAATTGGAATTATGTATGGCATGGAGGACCCCCCCCCCCCCCCCCCCGCAGTGGTTCATGTGCACTGGACCACCACCCTGTTCCGTTTCAGCTCTGAAGGGTACCTTGCACTCTGGCCTCATTTGATACTGTGGTCACCAAACCCACATCGGCAGAATCAACAGGAGAGGAAATAACTCGACACGGCAGAGTGCCGAGCTTGGAGAACAGGGCAGGCTGCAGCACAGAGCTGGCAGTGAGCGATTGGTTGAAAATGCCTTCAATCAAGGCGGAGCTGATGCTCTCAGGTCCAATCGGGTGGCCAAAATGCTTTGTTTGAGTCCTATTTTAGACCCCAGGACTAGTTTTTACTGGTCATGTCAAAGCTAACAGGCATGTAGGAGCACTGCTCCTTTGTTTTGGCTGTGTTGTCTGTAGAGGGCATGTTGGATTAAGCTTTGCTACAAGAGCTGCAAGCAGAATGGTTCCCCATTCCACCCCTGCCCTCCCTGCACTCAAAGATAAAAATCATTACAGAGGTTGACTTACAGAGTAATTGAGGACATTTTGTGAGGCCAAGCATAACGGCAAAGGAGGACACAGGGAATTTCAATGCTGGATTCCAGCTCTCAGAGTAATTTGGTTTAATTAGGATGTGGCATCGCTGCTTGCTCTGTGCTTCAGAGACAGTACAGCAGAGCACCCCTCTCTCCCACTCACTCCCTCACACTTGTGCATGCCCCCCCACCCAAACCACACTCATGAAAGGGTTTTTGGAAATTAAGTTTGCATTGATGTGTCAGTGGGCTTCTAAAACTGCGATAGCTACGAGTGGTTTGGAGATTTATTTGAATTCAGCTACTTTAATCCCAGCGTTGCCTGAGGGCCATGTGTGTTTGGATTCCTTCCAGTTGGAGAAGAGTATGGGGCAGATTCTAATCTGTGAGCCCCCCCTTTAACTCTCTGATGGGGAAGTCTTAAAATGATGGGAAGATGCTCGTAACTCTTTGAGGAGATGCCATTTTCATGCAGCGAACAGGATTTGTCCCACCCTTTTGTAATTTTAATAAAGAGAAACATTGGGTTGTAATATGTTTGGCTGCCAGTTTGGCATGGATCAGATAGTCTTAATTCTGCGATCTGAATGTCCGCCCCTTTGCTCCTTGTCCTTGCTGCACACGCCATAAATAAAACTGTAATCATAAAAATAATAGTAAAATTTATACTCATTATCGACTGAGTGAGCCTCTTTCAGTAGTGTGGGTGTGTGCACTTGCACAAAACCTGTATCCACTTCCATGTTCTGTACTTGGGAGACATGCAAATGCATGCAAACGGTAGGGTTTCAGTTCCCGTTTGTCAGTGACAAGGCAAACAAGGATGGCGTTGCCTGTGCTTTGCCGAGGTGTGCCGTTATCTCACCTCTTCCCCTTTGTGCAGTTGACACAGGTGCCCCGGGCCTGTCTGAAGCCTGAGCAGAGCTTTCAGAGGCTCAGCGCTGCCACGTGCCATGTTTTTGTTTGGTTTCAAGGAGCCAAAGGTCTTTTATCCCCCTGCGTGAGTTTCTCGGCAAGAGCGACGCTCAAAAGATCAGAACAAGATAAGTGCAAACAAGGGCGCTATGCTGCCACTGCTGCGTTATGGCTGTGTTTAGGGTGGCACGTGTTCTGCTCCTGAAGGGGGTAAGACTCTGGGTCAGGAAAGCTGTGGGCCTTGTTCGGGAGAGCAGTGCTACGCCCTCAGAAACGGCCTGCAGTGACCACAGTTTTAGTATGTGGCCCCTGCCGTCCTCATGACCAGCTGTGTTCTTTGCCCAAGAAGCACTTTCTTTCACGCTGGCGAACAAGGAAGTCTGAGGAACCGTTTGCGAGACGTCTGTGCGAATTGGAACCTTGCTCGGGTTTTTAGATGAACACTTAAGGATTTTGTAATTTAATTTGTTTTTGGCATCTGCTCTGCTCACAGTCCCTTCACATAAATGATTCAGCGGGAAACTGTGCTGCTGCCACAGCCGATGCTCTGCAACAATTACTTGTGTTTGTACGGCTTGGTGGGGTGAAACTCCTTGCAAGCAGCCATTAGTTTCACAATATCACACCGATTTTGTAACCTGGGGCGTTTTGGGTCTGTCGGTCTCTGGTGGGGAATCGGGTTCATTTCAGAGCCTAAACGAGAGTGAGAAAGCTCTTTTAACAGGGTGGTGGGCACATATACTGTGTATGTTGTAGCTGGTGCTGTGCAGTTAATGGCGTTCTGTTTCTAGGTTGGACAGATCACTGTGGTGGTTGTGACCCCGCCAAACCCTCAATATCATGCACTTGGATCTTAGCATCCCAAGAGGACCTTACTGTTCCACCCTGTACTTATACATTAAGACACTGGCCTTAGTGTGTGACAATATGAGCAAATGAGTGTGTGGTTGTGGTATGTTCCAGCCTCACACCCTGTGCCTCTGGGGTAGTCTCTGGACCATTGCAACCCTGAGTTGCACATACAGTTGATAGCATGTCGAAATATTTGTCACTTTGGACATAAGTGTATGTTGAACAAATGAGAACTTTAATAGATGGGATGTGTTTGGAGTAGTAAGAGATGCATGCAGGAAATTCTGTCTGTTCCTCTGTATTTCAAACACTGAGGGGCTTTAATTCCTGGAAGCTGTACACTCTGATACTGCACACAGTTATTAGCGTTCAAATTACAGTGGAAAGCCAGAATAAGTGGCACCTGTCAGTAAGTTGTACATGAAAATTAATTGCAGAGGAATCGCTGGAGCAGCATGCCAGGTTGCTGTCTTTCATGGGGACGGGGATGCAACGGAGCGCATCAACTTGAAAGGGTGCTTTGAAGACCTTGGCATTCCGCTCCCGTTTCCTGCCGGAGCGTCAAGCCAGAGGAGACGCCGGAGCACTGTTAAACAAACAGGCCGCGGTTGCCCTGGCGCCTCTTCCTCCAGCTGGCTGTGTGGGAGCAGGGGAGTCATGTGTCCCCCAGTTTTGCATGAACTCACTCTTACACAGTTGGGAGCACAGGTTCAGGGATGGGGCCACAGGAGAAACTGGCTGTGGCCACTTCCTGTTGATAGTGGACCACGAGATGAAGCATAAATGGTTTCGCCTGGGATCATCTCGCGGTCGCACCACGGAGGCTTTGATATCTCACACACTTGACACCAATGTAAAAAGTACATTTGCCCTTGTACTGCTGGCTTAGTCAAATGCTGATATGAGCAATGCACACATACACAGGAGTTGGAAAATTAAATGGCTTTCACAACATTGAGCCGTTGCTGGCCTGACTGAAGTAATGACTGATTATTTTTGAGTCTTTTAGGCTTGATTTGTAATTATCTTTTCGTGTGTGTGTGTGTGTGTGTGTGTGTGTGTGTGTGTGTGTGTATTCTCCCATGCTGTCCTAGGCTTCATTGTAGGTATGACTGTTTATGTTAAATGTAAAAACAAAACAACCTCGCCCCACAGCGCGCGCACACGTACCCCGCCTATGCAGGGATTCGTCACTCGGCGTCAGTGAAGGGGGGGGTGTGTGGTGTGGCTCGCTGCATGTCTGCAGGCTGTAATGCACAGTCTTAATTAATCCGGTGATGGAAATGAGTCAGGAGGCAGCGTAGGGACCTCATCGCTCATTGTGCCTCCGACAGGAGTGAGGGGAGGGGACACACATCGCCGGGGTGGGTACTTTTACCCCCCAGTTGGTACTCCATCCGCCCCCAAATCTGTCCTTGTGTTTCCCCTGGGAGTCACGTGCCACTTTCCACAGCGGCATCGACACCACCCCCCACCGGGCCAAGCAGACGAATGCACTTGCCTATCAGGAAGAGGAAGGAGAGCTTCGCCTGCCATGCTTACCCAGCCCCCCCCCCGGGAGATGAGAGCGGTTGGTACAGTCCACCTCGTAACCTTCCTGGATATTTTTATAATTCATCATGAGCTGCCAAGGCCCGGGCAGAGTATTCTCACCACTCCCTCTGGCTGTTGGGAGTCTGAAATTACATCTGCCTTTGAAGTTGGGCTCACTGTTGGCGTTGCCATGGTGACGGGGTGGCTAATGGCCTCCTCGGAAAGATATGCATGAGCTCAGCAGCGAATGCTCCTAATCACTTGCTTGTCGTCGTCATCGTTGTTGTTGTTGTTTGTTGTTTTTGTTGCTGCTGCAGATTACTGGATTTTAATTTCACAAAACGATCTTTCATGTGCACTTACTTCACGTCAACCTGAGATGCATTTTGTCAGTTTAACCCTAATTTTTCAACCGCATAAAGTTTAGCATAGTTATAGGCATTACATTCCAACCTGAAGGTTCCTTGTTCAAATCCCCAGCTCCTGCTGTAGTTTCCTTGATTGTAGTACTTGCCCTGAATTTGTGCGACTGGAATACCCTGCTGTGTAAATGGGGAAATTTTTGTAAAGTCCAGTATTTAACACTGTAAAACACTTAGGACAACCGTGTCAGCTAAAGAAAGGGTGACATTTTTTGATAATTTTATGGAAATAAAATAATTTAGTGTTCATTTGAGATATGCTTCTGTGTAAGTTTAGTTGTTACTCTTTGAGCTAACATTGTTTTACCATATCAGGTATTTTGCACTGACTTGGGTTTGAAGCAAAGTGAGATTTAGAAAGGGTGTGACCTCCATGTCTTTTGGGGGGGGGGGGGGGGG
>UFQX01000367.1:1666395-1683569 GCA_900497675.1 Arapaima gigas | reverse complement strand
GGGGGGGGGGGGGGGGGGCGCTTAACTTGTTGCTTAGATGGATCGCTTGTAGTCCTAGGATGGTTTGCATGTTGAGGGGTTTAACTGGTAATGCACATCATTGAGCTCTAGTGATTCAGAGGCTTTTTTCCTTTCAAGCATCCCATAATTCACTAATAAAATATGCATACTTTTTTGTGTATATGTGCGCATGTTGATTCCAAATGTTTAAATGATTTTAAAAACTGAAAAATGTTTTCAGGAAACTCAATGGCAAAATTTTTTGTTGTGTTCTTTAGTTATGGAGCCAGTTAATGCGAAGTCCCCCAATAATGGCTAACTTTGCTATGCAAATGTGTTAAAAACTCGGTATTTACATTTTCTTGTGGCTTCTACAGCAGAAGGGGGTGACCCTTGAACTGGCCACAACTGGCCAAACACAAACTGCAAAGTACAAAACTGCAACTTCTGCTGCTATACCCCCCCCCCAGTTTAATGTTATGTGAACAGCAACATGGGCACATTGAGATCATTCCTATAAAACAGTGTATGAGAGTTAAAGCAGATCTCCACAGAGTTGCATGATTTGTGTTCTCATCCTGTAAGAACTCATAAAAGCAGTGTTTTGGAGGGTCATGATGCAGTAACAGAGGGGGCTTGCCCATGAGAAATGTGCTGTCAGTAGGCATCTCCCCAAAGCGTTTGCACGTATGCATTTTTCATGAAGACTGAGTGGAAATTAGCAGTAGATTGTAGCTGCAAATCGTTCTGTACCGTAGTGAACACAGACTCGACCATGTGCACCCCCAGTAGACCTGCTCACTCCTCGTTACATTAGGGACTGTCTTCGCCCACCCTCCTGGTGATGTCCTGGTGCAGGACTTGCTTGTCCTAGCAGAGTTTTGAGGCTCTCTGGACCATAGGCCCCTTTGGGCCTGACTGGAAGCTCTGGGTCCCAGTGGCCTTGGATAGTGATTCACCCCCCAGGCGTTGAGCCGCTCAGCAGCTGCGCTCTCCTGTCAATCCTCGACTTCTGTTTTATTTATGTATTAATTCGTAGGCGTTTCTGTCAGTCAGGCACAGTAGGGTGGGGGGAATGCATTTAGACCCAGTTATCGTGTCCAGCTGAGTGCAGAGTCCTGCTTTGGGCACTTGCCCCAGGGCTCCTGATTGGACCTCACTGACAACGTTGGGGGTCATCTAATAGGTGATCCATCTACTGATGGCTGTTGGTTAGGCAAAACTGGTTTCTAGTGGCAGGGACTCTGTTTGTGCCCCTATTATATTTGATATGTTTCCTTGTTCCAGCTAAAACTGTTGTGGTTGGTCGGGCAGCGAGGCCTTCAGAAGGTGGAGTGCGTTTGAAAACGGACAGTGCGCTTGATTGCAAACGTCTCCCGCTTCAGCTCTTTGACTTGAAAGGCTTCTTCTGTGCAGCTCTGTGTGGCACAACTCCACAGCTCTGCTTATCCAGCAAAGGGCATCTTTAAACTGCGAGATGAAGTAAAAAATTTGGTCCGCATTACTCACTCGCACAGCCCGTTCTTTCATCTCAGCTGTCTTGCGCATTTCATCTGCCAGATCCGTGCCGAAGCGTGGGCTCCGGCACTGCTGATTTGGGAAGGATGACTCCAGTTGCTCAAGGGTGCAGCAACTTTGAGGCTTTCACGCTGCTAAGTGTTTGCTGTCATATCCTGTTCCTTAACCAGCACGCCACCTGCTGTCTGCGCAGACAGCTCAGCAGAAGCATCTAGACGTAAACAGTGCATCGTGTCACAGTTAAAGGAGTTGCGGTTGCAGCATACAGGATTCCTTGTGCCGCAGGTTTTAAATAAGGGCACTACTGCTCAGCAACTGAGAGGGAACCCCCACCGCCCCATCCCATGAAATCTTATTAAAATATATGTGTATATATCTCCCGAGGTTTGACTTCTTGTCTTTGTTAATCGTGTCTGCCCCATTCACAGCACGGAGAGCAAACTGGAGCCGGTTAATTCAACAAAACAGGAAAAGACGTTACTGTGTCGTTACAGTGTTGTTCTGCAGCTGCACCACCTTGGAGAGCGTGACACTAAATCATGCGGTATCACCAAAACGATTGAGTGGTGGTAATAAAAAAGTGCAGCCTTTCAACAGCACTTTTAAATCTTTTTAAAGGCATGTAATTATGATCCCACAAGGCACAGCGCCGCCTGCGGCCTCAGCTCCTGCTCTAGCACGGCCTTGTGGGACGGCAGCGGCCACCTCGAAGGCATGCACTTCATAAGCACATTATTAATGGGGATAATGTGCTGCTCTCAAATATACCTGGGGTGCTGGGGCCTCTCCTGCTGGATTTAACAGGCAGTATTATGAGTAAAGGCTTGACACATGCTAAAAAAGAAAAAGTCTTTACTTCTCAGGGGCAGGTGGGGACCCTTGATGTCATAACTGGATGGTGGCTCCTCGTCTGCGCTTCGCGTACTGCCGTGCCCTAATCTCGGTGCGCCCTCTCGACCCCAATATCCCGTGGACTCGGCAGCCTTTGTCCTCCCCAGCAGCGTCCCTTGATCTGCGTCCCAGCCGTCCTCTTCACTGAAGTCAGGAGATAGCATTTGTTTTTGTCTCTGCGCAGGGGGCTTCCTGTGACAGCGCAGATCTTTTTCCAAACGCCTCGTCGGGGTACAGTTCCAGCCCGGCACAGCAATTTGATTTGGGACAGATTACAAATGTTTTGCTGGACACTTTATATTGCAAGTTTTATGAGCAATAAGTTTTGCGAGGTGTTGCATGTGGCCTGGGAAAGCTCTGCGATTGCGTTATGATGCCGTGTCCTGTTGGCCAGGGTTATTAGGGCGGTCGAGGTGCGACACGGGACTCTCGTACGACACACGTTATTAGCAGTGCACAGTGGAACTGGACTGCAGCCAGCTGCTTGTCGGGTGGTCTTTGGGGGTCTGTGAGTCGTGTGTGTCTGTTTGTGTGCGCATATGCATCTGTTTCTGGGTGTACAATCCACTCATCAGAATTGAATCATTTCTGTTACTTTACAAAGCTCTCTCTGTCTCTCTTGCTGGGCCAAATGCCTCTTCTGTATTTACAAATGGAGATAAAGTTTTATAATGAATGGTATTAATCCAGGTTTGGCATGGGTTCAATACTTAAATATAACATTATGTAATGGAGGAGACGGACACTCCCTGCTTCTGCAAGGAGGGGTTATTTCCACAGGTAGCCATTGCAGCGGCACTGAAAGCGTTTTATTGGCAGGAGGGTGTGAAGCTGTGTACTCCTCCCTCACCCCTGGGGCAGAAAGCTGATTTAAGAGCATGCTCTCCTCACCTTTCCCATGCAGGTGAATTTGCCTTTCCCATGCACAGTCCTCAAAAGGTTTGTGGGATATATTTATATACTTTAAAAAAAAAAAAAAAAAAACTACCAAGGCTTTGATTTTGTTCCCCTGAAGCTGACATGACAGGGGATGCAAAGAAACACCTTGTTAGAAATGGGGCAAAAAAACTACAGTTTGCATATGGCTGTTGTGGGGCCTTGCTGAACCTGGAGACCTGGCTTTTGGACACATGGCTGTAAGTTTAAGGGTCTTAGTGTCAGACCATCTCTGGGACAGCTGGTGTCTCTTCTGCCTCTTGTTCAAGGGGCAAATTGGTCATTTCACCTTGTCAGAGTGACGCTTCACTAGCGAAGGCACACATCCAAGCAGGGGACGGGGGGGGGGTGATGGACAGGCGTTTGAGTGAGCCTGCCTACCCCTGTGGGGCAGTGCTGGTAGCGATGAGAGGAACGTAGCTCTACGTTGCTTTGATCAGTGGTTTGCGCTCCGTCGGGGCCACTCTCCCTGCCGTCTCACTTCTTGCAGCCCCTTGTTTGAATGACAGAACAGGGCTCCTGCTCTGCCCCATGTCGTATGCTACTTTTACACCCCCATCCCCCAAATCATGCTGCCAGGCACATTCATTGCTGGGGGCGGCCGCATGCAGAAGGCCCCCCGTGCTGTGGCAGTGAGCCAGCAGAAGAAAGTGAGCGCCCATCTGTCGGGGCCTGGCCGCCTGTAGATCCCTCTAACAGCTGGTCCCTGTGTCCCACCCACTGATTGGCGCCGTCCCCTTGTCCTCCCCATCCACCCCGAATCCCAACCCTTTCCCCCACCTACCTTCCTTGTCCCTGTGCGTAATCCATTCATCCGAGCCACAGACGAGAGGCTGGCCCAGTTCTGGGTGCCCCTCTGGCCAACACTGGGTGCACCTCCCCTCCCCTGCAACCTCAGCCAGCAAGATGTCGTTTGATTGGCTGTGGCTGGGGTGCCGTATTTAAGCCCAATATCGGTCTTCTAGGTCACCTAAAATCTCAGTCCCCTGGCTGAAGACTGCATGCTTAAAAATGTAAATTTAAAAAATTACTTTTTCATGTCAAATGTATGTTTCTCTGTGTGACAATTTGTGTGTTTGTGTAAACGTAAATATTGTAATGGTGATCATTATTAGGGGGGTGTGTGTCCATTAGTTTGTACCCATGGATAGCAGTGTGCGCACAAGGCTGTGTTATACATGAATTATTACTGCTCCTCATAGCTCGTATATCTTTATAGTGTGCAGCCAGAGGCAGTGCGCTCTAATCTGATAGAGCAAGGTGAGCTTGTCTCTGCGGGTGACAGCGCCTTTCAGTCTTACTAAATCAGTGTTTCAGCATGAAACAAATTTGCATTATATTTCTCCTGCAGCTCTCATCACCGATGGTCTGCCTTATCACTACACTTCATCTCTACACACACTTGTGTGCACCCCCCAACACACACAAACACACAAACAGACCCTCTTCACAGCTACAGGTGTTTGGTGTGGCATGCAGTCCTATTTTAATCACATTACATACTCAGTAACCCCATCTGTGTTTGCTCTGTGTTGTTGTGCTCAACATTGCATGTGGGTCATATTGGATGTGTGTGTTCAGTGACTGAAATGGGTTGAACGCGCACACACACAGGCTGCTTGAATTTGGGGCTGTTCTACATTAGTGACCAGATAGCATACTAAATGTAATTTTCACTGTAACAATATTTTAAAAATGTTTAAAAACACTTTAATGTTTGATTTATGGGTATTTATTGATTGACAAAGTTTAGTTCCATACTGGGAAATTAGGAGCACTAATATTTTATGTGTGTGTGTGTGTGTGTGTGTGTAAAAATAATAATTAATATATAATATAGTCACACCGATGTCCTTATATTATTGTTGGGACAATAACCTCAGTGTGTGTCACTTCAATACAATACTTTTTTTGGGTCTGTATTAATGGTTTAGGGCAGGGATACCCCGTGTAGGAAAGAACATGTAATTTCACTTCAGCTGTATGTTTTTTCCACTGCTTTTCTGATGATTGTTGGATGCTTCCCAGTATTGATGCAGGACCTTCTCAGCTCTGGTCTTAGTCTTACAGCCTTGATTTTCATCCCCCAACATGGCAAATGCCGTTGCCCTACACCTTTTCGCTCTGCATCCCTGAAATGAGACGACAGGAACATTACCATTAGGATATTTAATTTGACATGCTTAAAAAAGAGGGATTTTAGAGAAACCTGATAGCAGCACACAGTTAATGGGGACCGTCAATGTTCTTTGAGGTAACATCCATTACCTGTGTTTTTGCTGGATAATGGCTTATTTGTTGTCTGAAAAATGATCTTGGCTGTGTGGATGAAAGGAAAGGAGTGACAGAGAAAAGGAGAGAGGAAGCAGTCTTGGGGAAAAGAAGAGGAGAAGAAACCCAATCATGTTAAAACCCAGACAATTCAGAATTGAATTACAGAAGTGGTGATTGGGCATCTTTATTTACTCGTTTGTCTTGTTTGAATGATTTCTGCCACAATGATGGAACAGCATTTGAACAGTGTCCCTTTTAAGTTGGTTCTTTTTAAAACCTAATAATCAGATTTGTCTTATTGCAAATCCCATTTGGGTTTAGTGAATGTTTGACTTTGGACTCCTTGGGCATCTGTTGGTTAGATGTGTTTCTGGGTCTGGTTGATGGAGAGGGAACTCATGCTGGTGGTGCAGGGTGGAATGCATGGACCGTGCCCTTGGGCTTAACCCCAGTGCCATGTAGCGTGGCGCTCCTTCCATCTACCCTGGTAGACATTGCCTGTGGGGTGTCCCGCCTCCTCCTGACGGGGTGATGAATGGCTTGTGGCATGAACGATCACAACAGAGTATATTAAAACCTCTTGTTGCTTTAGGTTCATGAAAAGTTATTTATTCATTTACGTAACTTTTTTTTATCCTCCAAAGTCAAATTGAAGTTTTGTGGTTTCACACTTAAGATTTGTGTACTAAGCTACTTAATGATTCACGCATTTATACAGGTGTGTAGTATTTATTGCCTCATTTCCGCAACGGTCTTCACGTCGTACTGTGGGACTAAATGCAGTTCATCTCAAAGCAGTCAGTGTGACACTGGTGTTTTTTCCAAAGAAACTTCCAGAAAGGATGCTGAACATGCAAAACGTGTCTAAGCACCTGTCCCAGAAACAGTGCCATCAGTGTCCTGGAATAACGTCCCCGCCCAGTACTGCCTCAAGCCTTCGCAAGAAACCAGTCAAACGAGTCCGGCTCGCTCAGTCACCTATATCTCTCTTGCGCGTGTGTGCGCGCACACACACATACACACGCAGCATGCAGAATACAACAAGCACATTGAATTACAGCCCCCTTTTCCCCTAGAGGAAAACGGTTACGTGTCAGGTTGTGAGTGAGCACAATACGTTTGAGTTCCGAGTAACCGTCACACCTGCATGCCAGCGTCCTGCTTTCTAGATGGACTTAGAGATGAACTCACTGCACACGATTGTCAGTCTTCAACTGACACACTGTTTTGTTTTGGTTTGAGCGAGAAGGGTCTCCATGGCAAAATACTTAATTTGTCTGTTAGCTAGCCAAAAGGTTTGAAGGAGCTTAGCAGCCAACTGGTTGCTGTCGTTTCAAATCAGTCCAGGTTTTACTGTTCAGTAGGGCAGGTTATTTCGCCGGTGTAAAAGTTTGGGAAGGGGTGTGAAGTGGTGTAGACTCCCTCCCTCCAGGCAGACGTCATTAAGACACTAGAAATAGCCTCTGCTTGACAGCGCCTGCCTCCGCAGTGTCCTGAGGAGGGTGCTTAAAATTAGGTTTTTCCCCTTTATTAATAAAAGTAGAATTTTTGGTATGTTTGTATGTGTGAACCAGGGAGGCCTCCTTGGCGGAGGTTCAGACGTTGACACAGGCAAACGGGCTGCTTTTGTAGAGAGCCCGACTGCAGTTTGAAAGCATGTGCTTTCTTGCAAAGGGCTGGTGGTGGTGTGGCGTCTGTGTGGGGGGATAAATGATGTGGAAATATAATTCACCTTGAAGTGTCCTTTTTTATTCTCTCTCTCTCCTCTCTGCGTTCTCGCCTTCCTTCCTCGCTTTGAAAGCATTGCGGAGAAGTTCAAAGGGAGGCGGCTCTTTCCCCTGGAGCACAGTGAGCGTATGAGGAGTGATGTGCAGGGTTTAGACACCAACTCCGCCACGTCATCACACTAATGTGCACTTTGCTCATCAAAGGGGGCGATCGGGCTGCTCAGAAAGTCAGCATCCTTCCACCCTTTAACTCCTCCCCAATTAAAACAATGTGGGTTTTGAAATGAAAGAAGGGAAGGGGGGGGGGGTCTGATTTATTCCAGGGGTCTGTCAGATGTGACGGCCAGCTCTCTGCAGCGATGGCTGTGAAATACAGCCAGGGACCTTTCCAATTACTTACCGGGCATTTCCATCAGGCAGTTTTAATTAGGGGGCGCTCTGTGACGTCTTGGTAGAGTACATCCTTTATACAATGTATTGGCTGACTTTCATCTTCACAATGACTCCTTTTTTTGCCTTCCCCTCAATGTTGGTAAACATGCAGTGCAGAGGTGCAGAGTACTGCCACTTCCACATTCTTCAGTAATGTCTTTTCATTGAAATGGGCTTTACTGCAACAGTAGGGGACCCAACCTCTGACATTATTATTATTATTATTATTATTAGAGCGGGATGATATGAGAATTCTGTTCTAATATCTAATGCTCACATTTATAAAATGTAGAGGAAAAATGGGAATAGATTTGCTTGGATGAGAATTACAGGCAAGTGTAGCATTTGTTTGTGTAACATTTCAGTTTTTCAAAATGCAGACATCCATTAAAATAAACAGCATCTGTAGAACCACATTTGGCTACCTGATTCTTAAATAAGGAATGGTTTTTCAGGCTGTAGTCTAAAATACTATGTATGCTTTCCATTTCATTTCAGAAAAACAATTTAGAGTTGAAGTAATGAAATTTGAAAAAAGTGTAAAACCATACAATAATAAATAACATGTAAAATTACCAAATTTTCTCCTTTCATTGACCATTTGAAGCCGCACTGTAGAATCTGTTGATGTTTGACGGTTCCTTTTTACTTCAAATGATACATGTCAACGTCAATAGGATTTTGAAATAATTGTGCATCCATTAAAAAAAGATATACTATTAATACTACTACAATTATAAATAAATCTTGAGTTACATACAAGGTTAGGTTTCTAAGTTACTAATTTTGATATGCCCATTCATACAGCAGCGATATTTGTTGATGGTAAGTACCTTGATCAAGGGTAATGGAGCGAGAGCTGAAGTTCAGACAGCTTTGACCACTGTGCCAACAGCTCCCAAACACACATCTTTATCTCCTTGGTGGAGGTATTTTGTGTCCTTGGTTTGCTAGAAGTACGCTGTAACCCCCCCCCCCCCCCCCCCCCCCCCCCCCCCCCCCCCCCCCCCCCCCCCCCCCCNCCCCCCCCCCCTAACCCCCCCCCCCCCCCCCCCACCGCACTGCTAGTAAACATTGATTTCCTCATTTATAACTGGCAGTCTGATGGAGATGTTTGTCATAAGGCCTTATACTGGACCGTCATGGGGAGGAACTGGGAGAGGAAGGGGATGTACAAGGAGTGCCAAGTGCTGCTGATTCATTGCCATTTCCCTATAAGCATATTTCTGTTTGTAGCTACCTCCCTCAGCAATGGTCTGTTTGCTGAAGTACTGGGGTTTGATCTCGATGCTGACGTGAGTGTCTGCTACCTTTTAAAAACAGAATTTACTTATTTATTTATTTGGCCTGTATGCTGTAATTATGAATCCAGGCTGGTGTGAGATTGATTATAGATCCTGGGGGAAACCTGATTATTCAGCAGAGAAAGGTGTTCTGAAATCTTCCCCATCTCAACGCCCACAGATCCACAGCAGTTCTTTCATCACAGCTTGAAATCTGAGTCAAATCAACAAGGAATACAATTAACGGGGGGAAGCAGCCGGCTGTTGGAATAACAACTGAAACTGGGAGATGCGTGGAGGAGTGTGAGGTCATGTGCACCCCCCCCTGCTCAAACACCCTGCTGAGACTGCTAAGGCTGGTTCTCACATTTGTCTTATCGCATGTGTAACCACTGCCACTGTCCCCTCCATCCCTACCCACCCCATACCCTGGACCCCTGTGGCTTTCTGCACTTGCAAAGTCTCTCTGGCTCCTGCCTATGAGACCTGCTGCAAAGGTTGACCGTGCCTGACATTTTCTGTGGTCACATTGATCCCCTCCCCAACTCACACACTCCTTATTTTTCGACTTGAGCTTCAGCAAGCCCCTCATTCCACACAAATCCTTGAACCCGTCGAACAGCCGTGAGCCCTTTCGAACTCTTGGGTCAACAAGCTGTAAATAGCTTTCCCCTTCTGCTGCTGTGCTCCTACCTTCTAAGAAACACCGACACACAGGGATCTTGTGCGGGCAGCTCACATGTGGTGGGATTCGGCAGTGGAATTAGATTTCCTGCTGTAGTAGGTTTGTACATTATTTCCTATCCTTTATCGAGATTTGAACTTCAGCCTCACGATAAGAGGTGTTTGGGGTTATTATTTTTTTATATATATATTTTATTTATATATATATATATATATATATATATATATAAAATGTATTTAAGCAAAAAGGTTAAGGTGATCTTTAAATATACAGTCTTGAGTGATCTCCCTTGTCAGACAGGCAACAGATGGTAGTATGTGAGCTAAACCAACTTTCTGAACCCGCACCCCCACCACCAGCACCACCATTTCGGGTATGTGTTCTCGAGAGGCGAGCAGAGCTAAACTGCCAGAACATGTAAACCAGCTCACATCCTCTCTGATATGTTAATCAGAGGGTTTTTGTTGAGTTGTTATGCAAATGAAGTTTACCACATCAGTAATCACTTTTCAAGCTCTTGGCCAAAAGCAACTTATGTGGTTTGAGCCTTCGCTGATCCCTGCTTTTCTCCGCTGCTGTGGATTCTGTGCTTCGGATATTTTCCAGAGATAGACGAAGAGCCCCACAGCACCCACTTGTAGGGTGAAATGGCAACCCGGTAGGTCTGGAGTTTAACATAAACGTGTGAAGCAGGACACTGGACCTTCTTTCCTTTGCCTACTACATGATTATACCAAGAAGCACTTTGTTGGGTGATATAGCTTCATGGGTACTATAATAGTGAGCCAAGAGGCCAAAGTCTTCGAGAAATCCCGGCTGGGTTCTCTGTGTGGAGAAGCTGTCGGTGTCCCAAGGTATAGTGGCAGCTCTGTAAGGTTCTCAAGTGAGGGTGTATTAGATTTTCCCTACCTCTTTCCTCCCACCTTCCAGCAGGTAAATCGGCTGCAGGGTAGACTGTGCAAAGGAAGCAGTAATCAATCTGCACAGGAGGTCTGTGGAAGAAGATGGACGTGTTCTGGGAGCTTGGAGTCGGCACCTAGCCAAAGACATGCTGCCAAAGCTAGTTCCTGCTCTCATTCCCCCTCATTTCTGGGCCTGGAGTGAGAGCTTTCCTTGTGAACATGTAAAACCCCAGTGATCACAATTTTCAGATCTCAACGGGATATCCTTGAGGACACTAGTCAGGTTGCCCTGTGATTTCAGTGAAACGGAAACCAGAAAACTTCAGAAGGCAGTTCATTTTTAGACCTTCAATTACTGTTGCATCCCCTTGCATATGTTTAACTGAGCTGGGACTGCCATAAGTCCATGTGATGACTGAATATAATGCAACTGTTCAGCAAATTGCTGCCGTGTGTGTGTGTGTGTTTCAACAGATGGATGTATTGTAGAAGTTCCCGGTGCTGTGTTTCTGGGAAGAAGGGGTCTGAACTGCTTCTCCTTCAAATGCTAGCACTCAAAAGTAAAGTACAACTGGTGTTTGGTTGTTCTCCAGCCATCGATCCAATGATGAATTGTCTCGGGCTCTCGCTCCACATCCCTGTTATGTTTTATTGAAAGCGCCACTTCTGTATGGCTGCATCTTCAGGTGTTCAGTCATATTGCCACATAAGAGGATGAGAGTTTTGTTTTACTGCGCCGTGAAATAAACTGACATTTCAGTCCCTGCAGTTGGGAAATGCCAAACTCTCTACACAGACACCCACTTTGGTTTTATTTGCTCTTAATTCCATAGAATGTCCTACTGGCAGCTCCAATAACATGCACTTTCCCAGAGGTGTTCAGAGCTGTCCAGAGTGTGGTTCGGAAACTAGAAAACAAGGTCCGAAAGGCCCAGCAAAACTAGATCATTGGATCGTTACGTTCCATATCTCCATATTGTTTTTAATCTTAGACGCACCATACTGCCAAAGCACATACAGGAGGTGCTGCTGCTATCCTCCTGTTTTTCCAGCTGGAATTCACAGCGGACCACTGTGCAAGAAGGGATCTTCAGTGGAAAAAGTAAGATAAGAGCAATTTTCAGGCATTTATTATTCTGGAGGTGTTAGGAGGTCTCTTACTGTGCACGGTGAGGTCTTTAATATGGGCTGTAATTTTATGTTTTTATTTATTGCCTTTTTTCTGAACTTTGCCTGTCTGCTTTGTATTGCTCTTCAGCCTCATGACAGTTCCACGGAACCCTGGTTCCAACCCCATCGTTGATTGTTTTTTGAGTTCTATTCAGCTTCGTTTTTCACACCGTGGCTGCTGCAGACATGACTTCATGGCTGCAGACACGAGCAGTCCCCAAACCGCCAAATTGCAGCTGTAATGTGGGCAAAAAGGCAGACGCTTCATCATGGCCCACGGAGCAAGGTTTGCTCCGACACCGATGGGAGCGCGACGGAAAAAACAGCACACGGAGTTACAGCTGACGGATGACGGCGGCCCCGCCCCGCTTCCTGAGATGTAAGGGAGGTGTACTTGCATCAAGGGCAAGGTGATCAGTCTGAAAGTGCGTTGCGATGAGTTTGACGTGGTGTTTCTGTGAAGCTGAATGCCAACAGCTAGTGGAAAGATGAGTCTAGAAATGGGAAGGTCAGTAAAAAAAGGGTCTAAAAATGCTTTCTGTGCGGTTTAAAAATTGTGTTGCTGAAATTGAAAACCGCTGAGAATCTGCTTTCTTCATCTCCCTGCCATTGTATGTCCGTCACAAGCCGGCTGTTGGAATTATGAGCCATCGCCCATATCGCTTTGTCAATATGAGCAAACGAAGTGAATAAGATGTGCAGCGGGACTGGAGGGGGCGACTGAATCATAAAGGGGCCTTTCGCTCTGGCAGCAAGCATTTACAAGTGTGGCCGCAGTTCACGATGCTTTCATCCCCCGGATCGGTGCACGAAGTGAACAGATCCACTGACACAGAATGATTCCCCATGGTGCATTAGATTTCCACACCAGATCGGGCTCTCATGTGGCATTTTGGGATTTGTGAGCCAAAGATGTTGGGAGGAGGGTGGAACAGAAGCCGTCTTGCATCTGAGAAACGAAGCTCTATGTGTGCCGCCGCTTTTTGTGTGCTGTGTTCTTCGATAAAGAAATGATTATATGAAGCAGAGGATTTGAAACGCTGCAATGAGATGAATCGGGTGTACGCTGGCGAGGAGCTGTTGCAGAAGGAGGACGATGGATGCTAGCCCTTGGTTAAAACCTGCACAGAATTGCTCGAGCTTGCCGTTTCAAAGTGCTGAGAGTAGCGTTCTTCCTACTTCAGACACGGCTGCTTGAAACATCTCGCAAGGCTCCAGTCATGCAGATTACCACGCTGCCAGTTCTGCACAATCTCGTGTACGGAACATTGCACAAAGTGGAAAATTTCTGAAATGTCACGAGTTGCTTTTTTTCTTTCTTATTGTGTTTTAATATTTTGTCTCTGCCTGCCATATATATACATGTAAAGGAGAGTTTGTAAATGGAATTTAGCACCATTTCCTTTGGGGCCAACTGCCATTTGAGGCCTGTTTGTTAAACAAATGCAAGTTGTTGTTTTGCTGTTGGCCCAGTCAGAGGTACTGAAAATCAACCATACATCAGTACCCATTTGTCCAATCTAGGGTTACGGTGGCCAGAAGACCATACTAGAAGTGCAAGGTATAAGAAAGAGTACATCCTGAATGGGACAACTAGTCTTTTAAAGGGAAACTTGTGTTTTCTTTGCCTGAAGTCACCTGACCCTTTCTTTCATTAAAATAAGTAGATATAACTGGTGTCCTGAACCATGGTTATAGCTTCCCACTGTCCATTAGGTCTATATTTACAACTCTTTACAGGAACATATGATTTTTATATATACTAGTGTTTTTGAAAATTACGTGTCTACACCAAAAAATTTGTGAAAATTGCTCACAATCAACAAGTTCTAGGCACTTTAGTGTAGGACTGTTTTGCACAGATTCAGTCCTGGTTTCAGTGTGCATGTACCTCGCAGACAAATGACAGTAGTGACGCTGACTTAATCGCTCCCTGCTTTTCCACAATTTGTGGAGATCTCCCTTGATATTGGCAAAAACAGAAGCAGTGCAACGCATCTCGAAGATGGAGCATCTCAAATGTCTTCAACTTTTGCTTTCACTGCAATCAATTTGAAAGGCAGTAAAATAAACTTGTGTGGAATTATGAAGGTAATTGGGGTGTTTTGTATGAGGAATAATGGTGTTCAGGCAGTTAAATGCAGCTTTTTGCCACCAACTCCCTGCATGTTTGTCTGAGTCGCTGCATGGTGCAAGCTAATGGAATTCCACCACAAAATTGACTCCATTCTTGCTCTTGCGGAGCAAATTGTGCCCTTCCGCTAGTAATCATTCCTTGGGACCTCCATAGAAAAAATGTGGACTTCTTGTCCCCCATTTGCTTAGTTTGACAAGGGCCCAGCAACTCGCACCATGTAGTCCATGAATAATACCTACGGTTCCCCCTGCCACAGAGACAATAGTCCATTGTAAAAAGAACATAGCTGCTGAAACTTGCGCAGCTGTTGCCCTTGTGTAGGCCCATGGGAGCAGATGGCCGTCTGCACACAAGGTGGAGGAAACGTTTTTTAGTTATGGTCCTCACTGGCACACTGTCCTCTTCAGAGACTGAAATTGAAGAGGAGTGAGGCTCTGATGCATGGCTGATTTTGTGTGTTTGCATGTGTGCCTGCAGGTTACCATGTACCTGTATCTTCTCCTCAGACATCACATAATGGAACATCTGATCAGCAGCTCCCATGTTCATTCCACCTTCTCTGAACTTTGGCTGCTGGCTCTAGGTTTCCATGCAGACACAGGGAACCCTCCCCCCACTTGATTTTTCTTGTTAGTGATTGGGTCCCAATTCTCCCTCCTTTCCTCTTCTCATGGACTCTTGTGCTCTATGACATCCTGGCTGTGTGTGTTAAACCTCTCCTCACTCCCTCTGCCAAGTCAGCACAGATGGGAGCCTGTGAGGTCAGGCTGGTTCTGTGTTGGTTTACAGTGTCAACACCAAGGAAGTGAGGTGAAAATGAGCCTCACGTGTGCTTGTTCAAAATATCTAATCGTTCGATAAATGTGTTTTTACAGGTGCAATTTAATTTGGGGGAAAAAAAAAACTTGTATCTGGATGAACATCCAATGTTCCTCTGCAGTCTCAGGTAGACATGTGGGTCTTGAGTCCAGGTTGCAGTACACAATTTTCAGTCTCTCCAAAAGTAATCTGTTGATGGCTGTATAACTATAAACGTGTTCTACCATGAAATGCAGTTGATCAGAATTAGTGGGTATGACTCTAGAGTGCTTGGATGTGGCAACTCTGCTCAGCCTGGCACCTTAAACGTTAGTGGCAATTGTCACTACAGCAACAGTACTAGTTTGCCGTTGTTAGTGCCACTCACAATTAAGTAACAAGGACCTGCAAAGCTTCCTAATTGAAGCGATCAACACAGCAACCCCCCCCCCCCCGGCCCCCCCAGGTCTCCAAGCAGATTGAGGAACATGGTCAAACATGGCTGCTAGAGCCATGGTCTCTTGAGTGTTAAGGATCCTGCCAGAAGAGGTGCTGGTGACAACGCAGCTTTGATGGTTGCACCAACTTGAAGGTTTCTTATCATCTTTGTCCAGCACAGGGGAAACCTGGTGAGGTGCATCGCTCAGCAAAAAGGAAGGTTTGTAACATGCAGTCTTTGGCCTGTGGTTTTAGATTGTTCTTTGTTTCGAGTTTTTAGTTCAGACTCACAGCTCAAAGTGTTGTGCTTCATCCCCTTAACGTATCTGGTCAAAGTCCCTTGTTTGAGAATGCAGTGGCAGGGTCTCTTTTTAAGCTTTTGCCAAAAGCCTTTCAAAGCCAGGTTACTTACCGCTATGCTGCCTTGTACTCCAGCTTTCCTCATGGAGCCACTCCTTGGTTTTGGGATAAAGAAAAACTTAAAAATAAACACAGTTCAGCTGTCTGAGCTGTCGGGGAAAAAGGATCAGATAAGCAACCCTCCTCTCTTTTGCTGAGGAAGAAAAAAAAAAATATTAAAACACAATCATTGTAGCCCTGCGGGTGAAACACAGGCAAGTCAATCTCCTTTGAAGTTATCATGGGCAAACAATAGATCTCATCTCCCGGTGAGAAGATGTCCTCTCCTGACTTTAATTGATAAAAGCCCGGGCTTCGTCGGCGAGTGAGAGCACAGAACTCTTGTCCGCATGGTTGTGTTTGATGTTCCCCACGAATAAATGTTCAGCTGCGGTTGTGGAGTCTGTGACACTGGGAGCTACAGGATGCTGTTGGGGTGTGAATTTTAAGAGCCTAACTGAGCCTAAACTGTACAGGAATATTTAATGTTCACTTGATGCGTTGCTGTCCCACCCCTGGGAGGCTAAAATGCTTGTCCATGGCTGAATGTTGTGGAACACAAACTCCGTTTATGGTGTCGTCTTTGTCCAGATGTGCAGCAGCGGGAGACTTTTTAGGCTCAAGGGAAGAATGGAAACAGGTTCTCAAAGTTCACACTTATTCTGATTGGTCTTAGTTTGCACAAACTGTGTCATCTGTCACCTAATGTGTTTAGCTTTTTGCTGTTGTCTCATTCTCCAACCTGAGTACATCTAAATCCCCTTCACGGCAATTTCTCACGATTTCAGTGTGATTACTAGTGCCGTTTCAGAGGTGGAAAGGCGTCTACGGGAATATAAATTAGGAATATTGTAGAAAGAGGGGAAAACGTAGCGCCCGGTGTAGTATGTTGAAATACTGCTTTTGCAACCCCTGACTTGTTCGTTCTCAGCGTGTTTCACTGCTTTGTTTGCATGAAGAAATAATGAAGCAGATCCCAGCGCAGCCCTTTTAAATTCAAACAAGGAATAAGAGAAGAGGGAGACTTCATTGTAGCTCCTTTTTCTTGCAGAATGAATTCATTGGCGAGGATGTTTGCACGGAGCACAGCGAGACAATGATGTTCCCCAACGTTTCGGCATTTCGTTGTGTTGATGAATTTGGCAAGCAGATGTCTGTCTTGCAAGGAGGCAGCACTTTTCCCCATCGCGGTTGTAAAGCCCCCCCCCCCCTTGCTTCCACACCCCCCCTCTCCCTTCACTCGCCAGTGCAGGCTGCATGTCAGGCCCCGAGTTAATCATTCATCAGCATGACATCCTATCTATTTTTATTGGTGCCGTGGACTGACTCTCTCTCTCCTACCATCTTTCTCTCTCCCTCCATTCTCTGCTTTTCTTTCTGTCTCTATTTGGAAAGAAGGGACTGGAGGAAAGAAAGCAACATCAGAGTACTCCCCCCCATTGTTTTGTTGGTGCGTTAAAAAAGAGAAATATTTAAATTACAAACAAATGAAGTTGCCGGAGGGGTGGAAGGTGGGTGGGTGGGTGGGTGGGAGGGAGTAGAATGAGAGACGGAGTGAGAGATGGGGGGGGGGGGGGGAATGGG
>UFQX01000367.1:1613020-1666324 GCA_900497675.1 Arapaima gigas | reverse complement strand
GGGGGGGGGGGGGGGGGGATATGGGAACCGCAAAGAATTTAAAGCGTGAGATGATTAAAAGGTCTTGTAGGGGCTGAGAGCCCACTGCTAGTTCGGAGCTGAATATTCGGTGTAATAAATAAAGCATTACTGTGTGTCTTGGGTGGGGGGGGCTTCAGAATGAGGAAGAGCAGGAGACTGCTGGGAAAGCAGGAAGGAGCCTTTGCCGAAGTCAACGAAATGTTTGGTGGTGGTGTGGGGGGGGTGGGGGACCACAAGAGTGCACCTGGGTTTTCATCTCAACCTGCAACCTTGTGCAGCCCCTTGTTCTGAGATCTGGAGGTTTTGATTATGGTCAAACCCTCTAACTCACACCACAGGGGGAAAGTGCCCCAACCCAACTGAATGGGCTCATGTCTTCTCAGACAGTACACTCTCAATGTCCTTGCTCCGACCCACACAGGCGTGTTTTAGTAAGTGCTGAATGACCACATTGAATAGTCTGCAGGGGGACATCTCTGGCCCAGAGAGGAGATGGACGGGCTGCGTCGTGCAGGGCTTTGCTGAGCCAGAGATGTGGTTGTACTTTGAACAGTAGGCACCAAAGCTGGACCAAGGTGGAAAAGCATGGTGACTGGGGCACAAATGAGGTTAGAGTTATTGAGCACATGGCTGTGTGGTTGTGCTAGAAAACCCTGCTTCTCCACCAATTTGATGACTGAAGCTCTTCATTAGCAGCTGATGGTGGCACTACTCTCCTCATGCTGAGAATTTGGCTTCTTTTTTGTTTAGAAAGGCACAAATGTATTGTGTTTATTGTCCTGTCTGGAGATGGAGCAGGCAGAGAGTGTCTTTTAACCTCACTTCAGTACCCTCCTCTCCCCAAGTGCATTGCTTGTTCCCTTCTCTTCTTTTTTCTGTTTTCATAGCTTCCAGGCTGAATGTGTCGCAACTCGTTCTCCTTAATTATAATGAGTACAAGAGAATGGAAAATAAGAGAGACAGACAGAGCAGGGATGGTGGTAGTCTGGGAAAGGAAGGGGCCGAGCCATAAAAAAACAGCCCATTAGAGATCTTTTGCTGAAGCAGGCAGAAAAGCAGGGTTGGTTTAGCAAGCACCTTTCATGCCATTGGCTGCACCAGAGGTTCTTCATCTGGTGGGGGAGTGGCTAACAGGTCCAAACCATGCCACCCAGGGCCCAGACTGCTCATTGGCTGCTCCAGGGAGACGAACACCTCCATATCAGCCTGACAGTTAGGAAAAACAGGCTATGCTGCTCAAAACAAGCCTTTCCACAGTGCTACTCCATTTCCATTCACAAGCCCAAAACAACTGTTCCCAGCCAGAAGTCTAAGGCACCACCTGAGACCCATAGAGGTGGTGACGTGCTGCACAGAGGGACAGATGAGAAACAGAGTTTTCTGTGAGACCTTTAGGAGCTGTGTGTGTGAGAGCCAGAACCACGTGCTGACAGCAACTGGAGCAAGATGTGGTTTGGAACACCAGTGACCCTCTGTGATGTCACTTTCTGCCTACCTCAATACATTGGAAGAACCACACTTAAGCTGTTACAGTGAAAACACGAAGCACAGCGTACGCCAGCAGTGGAGGGCAGGTGGTGCCCTTACAGCACAGTTCAGAATTCCCTACTTTTTACAGCTTTACCCCTATTAATGCTTGTTTATTCTCTCGATGTCTTTCTGGATGTCCTCCTGTCATGGGCCCCATTAAGAAACTATAACAAAATTAATGACTTAATGCTGCTATAGAGTGACTTGACTTGGGGTAGGAAGAGAACTGGAAAAGACTGCAGGATTTGTTTATTAACAGTTCTACTTTGAGGGCAGCACCCGGAGTGAACGTCAGTAGGTGCTAGGCGTGTGACTGCTGAATGCTGCTGGAGCTCAAGCCAAGCTTTTTGAGGTGCTGTGAGAACAGCTAATAAAAAATGAGCCGTGTAGGAGGTACAGCAGCGTTCGCCACTGGTGACACCATGGTGCAAGAGAATTTCTGACCACCTTGCAGTGTAGTGCGTGTAACTTGTAAAAAGCTAGTAGTGTAGTTCCAACAGTGTCCCTCAGTGTGTGACCACAATAGTGTCTCTCCTACAAACAAATGCAATAAGTCACAAAGTTTTTCCGCAGTAGTTTTTGCTCTCACTTGAATTGCGTCCGTTAATCTTAATTCTGGCGCATTCCTTCTGCTTCCTCTCATGCAGGAAAATCAGTTTGGTGCCCTTTAACTGCGGTTTGCTCCCTGTTTGGGAAGAAAAATTGGTCCCAGTTAAGGATATTTGATTAGAGGAAACTGGGAAGCGAATTGCGCCTCTTCCTGGCTTCTCTTGAGCCTCAACTTAAGCATGTCTCTTGAGCCCGTTCGGGGACGTGTCGTTTGGGCGGTTGAAGACACTCATTTTTCACGGTTACGCTGACCCTCAGTGCTATGTCTTCCCTGTGTCGTCCCTGGCTTTCTGAGCAGAACAAATCAAAGTCAGCGACCCTCAGGACTGCAGGGAACGCTGCCATGTTTGTGCCTGGGGGCCCTGGGGCCTGGGCCCAGACCACTCTGTAGGAAGGGAAAGATTAATGCCTGACTTTAAGAAAGATCAGATTAGCGGGTCACATGGGCTTCTTGGCTTTAGTGGGGATTTCTGTCTCTGTCTTCTACACCCTCTGCATCACAGGCACCCTCTTTGCTTTAATCAGAAAGAAGAGACATGGAAGCAGACAAACTTTTATGCGTTTGTGCTGGGCATTCACCTGTGTGTTTTCTGCAAGGAATAGTCCATCCAACTGTTTTCAATAACCGATTGTCTTGGTCAGGGTTGAAGTGGTCCAGAGCCTAACTTGACATCATTGGATTTGAGGATAGGAGGTGGCACACCCCAGGATGGGATCATAGTTCATTGCCCCCCTACATTCACTTATGCGCACATTCCAGACAAGTTATACATGAAGAAAACCCATGCTGATACAGCGGCAATGTACAAACTCCACAGACTGACCCTGATTTAAAAGTATGCCCAAACAGCCCTGATGCTGTGACGTGACAGCACTATTTATTGTGCCACTGTGATTAATAAAATCCAAAAAGACAAAAGTTTATTTTTTTTTTTTTATTTTTTATTTTTTTTTTTTAATCTAAAGTTACAGAAAACCAAACGGTGCAAAGGGACCCAGGAGGTGCTGATATTGTTATCATCTTGGTCGATCACTCTGTCCTTCTGAGCCTCGTGTGGTTTGCTTGCCAAAGAAGCCCAATGAGAGCAAGAGCAATTTTACTGCTGGGAAACTGTAGTTTATTCCTCTGCCTCCTTTTGTTATTATTTATCAGTTTTCTGAGACGATCTGCAGCAATGTCCACGTTTTGGCCTCTGGCAAGGTGGACTGAGTGTACAAACACTTTGAAAAATAGGCAGGAAAGAAGTTGGATGTGCATTTGTCTCCCTCAGCACCACAGTGTGTTCAATGGATCCCCCGACCACGTCCTCAGAGTCCTCCTCGGCCTCCTTCCTGGCACCCTCCCGCCTGAGGAGTCGGCTCTGGTGGCACTCCTTTCTCCTGGCTCTGATCCGAAGGTGATGGGGTTATCGTCCCAACTAAATTACTTTTTTTGTCCCCTGCGATTCCTACACAAATGCAATTAATCCCCATCATTAACCTCCCAGAAATGAGCGGACGGGACTAGGGGCTGGTCTGTGCCCCACCTCTTCCCACCACCATGCTGCCACATGTGCTTTCAGCCCCATTCTGGTTGCTTTTGTTCAATATTGAGCTTTATCCTACTGCCCAGGTCTCGGTTTTCCAGTGCACTTCACAGCGCCGCAGTCGGCGTTGTTTTGCGCTTTTGTCAGTGCCGGTGGTGGATGTAACAGTGGACAATAAATGTGCGAAGTACTTGATATAACGGCCTGTAGGTTTCAGTCACTGTGCCTCTGAGGATGTTTTTTGGGTTATTTGAAGGGACTGACTGAAATTCTCACATTTAATGTAGCTTTAGACACCACCTGCTGATGGTGGCTTACAGTCACACAGCCCCGCAGCATGACAGTCATCACCAGTTATGAACAGCAGTTTTCCTTCCCACGGTTTGAAGGTTTATTCATTCAAACACAGCAGTTAACTGTGACCACAAATCTCAGCACTTCACAATTGCTGTCTGACAAGATTGAAATGTCTGCAGCTTTCCATTTTTAACTTTTTTTTTTTTTTTTTTTCTTGCAGTGGAAGTAAAATTCTTCTGAGAATTCACTGGAAAAAATCTCTTTTCTCCTAAGAGGCTGACAGGGGTCAGCAGGTGGTGTTGTGGTTAGAGTGTCACCTTCAACTGTAGTTCCCTTGATGAAGGTACTTACTCTGCAGTATAAATGGTAAAGTTGCTTAGTGTACAAACCTATCCCTGTAAGTCACCTTGGAGGTAAATGTCAGAAATAAATTATTATTATTATTATTATTATTATTATTATGATGATGCAGCTAGATGTAAAGATCAGGTCATGAGTTTGCATTGTGTGTGTGTGTGTGTGTGTGTGCGTGCGTGCGTGCGTGCGTGCGTGCGTGCGCATTTATGCTTGAGAGACTGAGCACAGGGCCATCCCCCAGGCAGACAGATGTGTCGCTGCAGTCAGGATGGCATCCTTTTCTCCTTCACTCATTGATTAGCTGCGAGAGCGCAGGGGGCTGGGGGAAGATAATTATATGGACTTAATTATGTTTTTTTAATCTACATCAAAGATAATGAAAGTCCTGGATATTCCACAAAACTCAACAGTGCTTTCTCTACCATGTCTTTGTCTTTTCTTCTTCATCTCCTTCATCGTCGTCATCTTATTCTTCACCCATGATTGTCTTCTCTGAATGTGTCCCTTAGCGACAATGCAGAAAACTGAATACATTATTATAATTTTCCTGCTTGGTAATGCTGCACAGAAGGGGGTGCTTCATGTAGTCGTTGATGCCCACATCTTTTACATGACTTTGGTAGGAAGTTTTAGTGGAAGCTGTTGTACCTTGCTCGCTCAGTACACCTGGCCCCCACTCTTGGCTGCAGTGGTTTCTTGTACACAGGGGTGCAGTCCATGATGTTGTTAGGCTGTGTTTTGTATCCCGCTTCTTACGTTTTGGGGCATCAGTTCAGGCACCTGGGGGGACCTGCTTGATTCAGGTGCATTATGCATTGGGTCTGTTCATTTTCTGTGAAAAGCAGTCATACAAAGCTTGGCTGTGTGTGTGTGTGTGTGTGTGTGTGTGTGTGTGTGTGGAAAGCAACTAGCTTGTTGCCTTGTTTGTCATCTACTGAACCAATCTGTCAGAAACGATTTCATAATGTCAGTGCCCCTCTCCTCTGCTTTTGCTGTATGTATGTTTTGAGGGGCAGCCCCCTCTGCTGTGGGTCGGGGCACTGCCCAAGGTCCCGTTCCCAGCATCCAGTTTGTCGTTTGATAATCTGATGCACCGTTAGCGTGTGCATGAGGAGGAACGTGGGACATCGACGAATGGCTTTTTAACAGGGCCCTGTCCTTGAACGCACATGTATTAGTCTGTCTGGCCGCAAGGAGAATTAATAAACACAACACACACTGCATTCCCACAATGGTGCACAATGTTTTGTTTTTCAGTGATAGTTCCTCACCTGGCCAAGTCTGCAGTCTCCATCTTCACACTTCACACACGCTACGTGGATAGTTGTATAATGCTACAGAAGATGAGCATTCACCTATTGTGCTGTTTGAGTGCGAGCATCTAGTGTTGTAGATCATTTTTCTTTGTATAAAAATATTTATATGCAGGGTAATTTTAACTGGATCAAATTAGGATGAGAACCGTGATCAAGGGTTTGACAGCAGAAGGTGGGTTATTGGCTCTAACCTGTACAGTACCCTAAAAGTGTTGCTGTTTCAGTGAGGTGTGTCTTTGCAGCTGTTTTCTCAGCTGTCCAAAGAAAATACCTGAAGTCATTGAACATGTATAACAGCCACGAATGTGAAAGTTGGTCCTGTCTGGCACATTAACCCAGGGTTGTGGTATAGCTGGGGTTTTGGCCGCCAACATTCCCAGCATCTCAGCCTGTGAGGTGGCTCAAGGCCCAGGAGTTATATGCATGCGAGTTAACGCAATTCTCTTTTGTGACACACAGTCACACACCACACACTTGTGGTTGAAACAGCCAGTTTTGTGTTCAGTGGGTCTGTGTGGGAGGGATTGTCCACGGGGCAATGGGGGGCAGCATTACAACACAGGGCTTTTGAGCGCAAGTGTCCACCTGCATATGCAGCCAAAGCAGTTGCAGTGCAGTTTTCCCAGATCCCCTGAGACACACCTGCCCTGGATCAACGCCAGCCTGCCCTTTAAGCCATCTTGCAATCTTTATCCTGAGCTCCGGAGGTGGCTGTGTCATTCCACCCACAACTGGAGAGGACAGTCTGAGTTAATGATTCTTCACCTTAGCACTGTAAATGCATATAAAGCCCCAGGCGAGTGTGTTCTCAGAGCCTATATTAAAATGCTAATTCATGCCCTGCAAAGAAGTACAACGCGTGGCTTGCATCCGGGCCTCATGGGGCACTAGAGTTCAGCCATTATCAAGAACCAAAGCATTTGGTTTGTAATTATAAATCAAAATGGGGAACAAATTGGTATCTTTTGTTTGAATATTTCAGCTGGTGTTAACATGTTACTATTGGCTTTGTTAGCCTGCCGCTGTTTCTCCAGTGCTAACAGTAATGGTGTCATTTCCTATTGGAACTTTCATTACTTCCTCAAGCTTCTGGTCTGCATGACCTCCAGCTCATGTGAACCCAGTTTCTAGACGTGGTTCACCTTCTCTGGTTCTTTCTGTAGAAACAGTATCTTGAACAGTATCCAGTTCAGTATCTTGTTTACTAGCAGCGGTGTTTTTGCTCAGTCAGGAAGCACAATATGGATTTCTAAACATTGTTCACTGTGCTATTGTTTTGATTCGCAAGGTGACTTTGGCGGACAGCTCACTTTGTTGCTGTCCTTTGAGACAGCTACCCCCCCCCCCTTCAGAAAACAGACAGTGAAGAACAGCTTGGCTTGGGGGTGCTGCTTCCCTCAGAGCGGCATGTATCCTACACTCTCACACCCCTCTGTTTATTAGCATCTTGCCTGCATACAGGCGTCCCTGCATATGCAGTAACTGCTGAAGGGGTCACCCGGCCCAGCTCATTTTCATAATCTTGAATATTGCGAGAGGAGTTTGAAGACATGGCTGTGGTCTGTCTTGCCCCTCTGTCCTCTCAGCAGGTCCCAAAAGTGAGTCAGAAAATGGTCCCCCTGCGCATCAATATTCAATATGCAGGTATATGAATATGGCATTGATCTCTGCTGGATGGATTTCCATTAGTATTCTTTTACACATACATACATACATACATACATATATATATATATATATATATATATATATATATATATATATATATATATATATATATATATATATAAAATTATTTATAGGCTCTGTTCTCATTCACATGGCATATTTGTATGATACTCTGAGTTGCTGATAACTTCTCTGGGTTAAAAAAAACTATCTTCCTGCTTCTATTTTATTTGGTAAATCAGTGACTGAAGTTTGATGAACTGACTCTGGTTCTGATGGTGTCACTTTGTAGTTATTCTTGTTGACTGTTTGGTTGAGCCATGGATGTTTGTGTTTTCAGTTGCTCCTGGATAGGTTTTGCTCTGATTTTCATGCCAAAATATTATGCAGCAAAGCTTAAAACAAAACCTGCATTTTGGCCCCTGTTGTCAAGACTATTATTAGCATTGCCTAGGAGTTTTTTCTTTTTTTTTTAAGTAAAAATGTATTCATGTATTCAGAAACTTGCGTTTCATTATTGTCTTTGTTTATTCTGTTTGCTTGCGGTATCTTGATGAAACCCTTAAACGTTTTATTTGAGAAAAAGCCCCTTGGGGCTGCTCTCCTTGGCAGGCCATCCAAATGCAGGATCTGATTCGTGCCGGAACGGGTGTGAAGCGTGCGCTCCGATGGCTGCTGTCCTCATCGAGCTGTTACAATAACCACAAAGCTGTGGGTCAATAAAGACGTGTGGCATGACGCATATGGACGAAGGCACCATTGATGTTCACACACAGTGCTCACACACCTGCTTTTGTCTGCCAAATGGCAGTGCTCTGCTGGAAACGGAAGCGGGGCGCGATGTCCTAACAGTGGTCATCATGAGTGTTTCTACAGCCTGGTGACGCTGAAGAACTTGGACTGCTTTCCCTTCTAACTGTGATCATCATCATCACAGTAATCATTGTGAGGTCAGAGGTCTCAGTCAAGAGTTGAGGCTGCGATAACAGTTGGTTTTTTTACGAATGTCACCAAGTTGCTGATTTTTAAATTTAAAAAAAAAAAAATTTTTTTCAAAAGTACAGTTTGTTTTTTTAAACATTTCAGAAGATTGCATTAACGTCCCATACTCAGCACTCTGTAGCAGTGCTGTGAACACAATGTGAGAAAGAGGTTTGATTTATACCGTTATATCAAGCACATGAGTTTCCCCCCACTGGACCCCACCTGTTACACCTGTGGTCGGTGTGTAAGACTCGGTGGTGCAGAAAGCTGTGGAGCAGTGCCCCAGAGCCACGGGAAGCATTACTGTCACTCGCCTGAGCTGTGAGAATGAGAAGCAGCCGCCGTGCCAGTTTTAATGTCCTAATCCAGGTTGACCCTTTTTGACTGCGCAGCATTTCACACCTCTTTAAAAAGGCACCGCGCAACACCCTGCTGCAGCCTGGCCTCAGTCTTCTGGTCAAGTGTACTGCAGCCCCTCAAAAAGTCTTAGGTGACATGAGAAGAGGAGCAGGTATGAGCATCCCCTGTGCTCATACCCATTACTCACATGGGTCACACGAAAGGGAAGGTCAGCTCCTTTCATATGCTCATATTGAACCTGTGACCTGCAGGCAGCAGCTTCCGCAACATCCCAAAAGCAAGTCCAGCATTTTGACTGTTTGATGGACAGATGTGTGGGGGTGTGTATGTGCTCCAGAGTGGCTGCTGACTAGTCCTTACACCGGAGATTTTATTGCAAGCATTACTGCGTTGATTTGAGACGCGAGTTGACAGCGTGGCTTAAATGACGAGTTGAGGTGGAGTGTGAACCAACAACCTCCCAGCCTTTTGAGGGCCTGAACCTCCCATTGCCATCATGAACGATGGCCAGGAACAACATGGAGGGCATCCATAGCTTTTCTGCTCTTTCAGGTTTGTGTCTCGTCTAAGGAACCACGAAGGGCTACATGAAAACACATTTAGCTGTATTGTGCGTTTAATGGAATCTGTTTCCAGATGATTTCCTGTCACAAGTAAATATCTGATGTTAAATCACTACTTTCCATCTGCACCTAGCATTTCAGCACATACTGAATTATTAATCAAGTTTTGGCACAATTGGGATTTAATATACAAACTCTGCTTCTTAAATATGCAGTATGTGTATAGATATTCACATTTTGACAGGTATCGGTTTTGTTGTTTTTATGCACCAGTTTGAAAGGGGGCGTCAGTTTAGTTTTTGATCGCTAATTCGAAACAGCTGAGTGTGTAGGAACAAAACAAACAATATGTGTCTACACATTTCTTTTGAATTGTAAACCTCTCGATTTTGCCTGAGGTGCCTGGTGAATGTACAGTTGGAGTTGCTGTGAAGCGTGGCGGCGGCGGTGCTGATGCTGTGCGTCCTGCCGTCTCCTTCCTGTGGACCCGGCTGTCGGTCTAATCTGGGCACCATATTAGCGGTGAAAGCGGCTCTCCCAGCATCCCTGCACTCACCGCCCCCACTGCTCCCTCTGCTGGCAGCCTCCTGTGTTATAGCATGCAAAACAAAGGCCCCCGACAGGCTTCTCCAAGGGGCTCTTTTCGTTGGAACTGGATTTCGGCAGAAATATTTTACACTTGAGTATTCATACATGCCTGATGGAAATGTGTAAAATTAGTTCATTGCTGAATTAAGAAGTCATGGCTAATAGCTCTGAATTTAGTGGTAACAATATATTTGGTGCTGCAGTGTCTTTATTCGGGTCTATTCTGTTGTTCTGTGTGTGTTTTACTGCAAGCGAAGTTTTTAAGTTTTTGTAGTGTATTCAGAGGGGCCATGTCATGGGTTGGGGATTTTGCTTTTGGTTCTGCACGTATGAATGTGTGCACATGTGAATGTGTGTGTATGGTGCCTGTGTTCCTCACGTCCAGCCCAGACATACAGTCACCAGTGTGCTTTTTACTGCATCCAGAAGGTTCACCACAACTCTCCATCCTCACACCTTCCTGTCCTGCCTGCCTGCCACAGCAGGTGAACTTCCAGTCTGGCACCATGACCCTCCTGCTTGGTCCTGCTGTCAGCGCCCAGCGCAAGGGCGAGCTGTCAGTGCTGCTTAAAGTAATTTTTCATTTAAATTTTATTTTCTTGAGGGTTCTAAGTTCACTGACTGAGATGCCTGCTGTGTTTGTTTTTTAATTGTGTGAAAGTGTGTGAGTGGTGTCTTGACACTTGGCCGCCTTGGAGATTGTTGTCTGACATAAGGAGAGAAACAATAGCAGCGCAGCAATGTGCTCGAAACCTGGAGGGGTTGTGTCACCCTCACTGTGTGCCACCACTGCTCACGTCTTTGTGGCTAATGTTGTCTGTGCAGTTTATTGCAATTATTTAAGTTGTTTAGCTGACACCTGTCCACAGTGCTTCAGAATACTAGATCAACTTTAGTGATTTATCCAGTAAAGGATTCCTTCTATTAATTGAGGATACTCAGAGGTCAGTTGTCCACTTGAGTTCTCAGCAGTTGGAAGGGTGCTGTGTGTGTGTGTGTGTGTGAGAGAGAGAGATTTTTTTTTAATTTCCCCCTCTTCCCCCTCCTCTCTTTTGATGCCCATGCCACTCGTGTTGTATTAATCACATGTGCTTCTTGATAGACATTCAGAAACAGGGCATATTGACAGTGTATGAAAGCACCCCAGATCAAACGCCTGAGTACCCTGACATCTGTGGGGGTGTCTTTCCTGTGTTTGGGTTTTTTTGTGTTCCAGACTGACTTCTGAAGGAGACCTTTTATTATCTGGCTTTTGGAATGGTCCTTGGGGGTGGTTTTTTGATGCCTGCATATTGGCCATTGTCAGTTTGAACTACTCAGTTCGTGTGTGTGTGTGTGTGTGTGTGTGTGTGTGTGTGTGTGCGCGCGCGCGTGTGCACGCACACAAACATGTTGGGTTGGTAACATTCATGTAGTCACTCTACAGTCTGTTTTGGGGGTGCTATCTCCCCCCCTCTGCTCTGTTTTTAAACATGCAAAAATATGCCTCTGAAGAGTATTGGAAATGGTGACTTGCAACTGTAAAGTTGGGAGTGTCCTGACAGTCCCCCTGAGTCAGTAGGTGACGTAGTGCTTGGTGCTGTCACTTTGTAATAGCAGTATCCCCATTTCCTGCTGTATTACCTTACGGTACTTTGGTACTTGCCCTAGCCTGAGAGAAAATTGTACAGTGGCATAAACATGTAAATGACTGTATGCAACAAATTATTAAAAAAACAAAAAATTTTAAAAGATACTGTAGTTTATAGAGATTAACAGGTGGTGTGGCCTTTGCTCACGCCTACTCGCACTGAAGGTTGTGAGACTGTACTGCTGAGCAGCACAGGTTGCTGTTGTAGCCAGGATGATAATGGGGGACTGTGTCCTTCCCTCAAAACACACACTCCAATAAAATCGCACTCTGTGGAGAGAGAGAGGCACACACACACACACACTGCTCCTCAGCCCTGTGGCGTATCTTTGTGTCAGCAGTTTGTCTTGTGCATGGCTAATGAGGGTGGTTGAGCGGGGGGCGGGGCCTGGCTCCCTCTTCGCCTGACGTTAACAGAATTCCGATAAATTAGTTTTTATTTTTTTACCCTCTCTCCCGCTCACCAGGAGGATGAGTCGGGAAAGCGGAGCCTCCTCTGGGGCCGTCTTTCAAACGCGATTGAAGGTGCTCTCCTCTCTGTGTGAGTGTGTCTCCCGCTTCATTTCTCTCTCCCAATTTGAGGAGCAGGCTGGCGGGAGCCCTTGGTGAATTCCTGCTGCAGAGGAGAGAGTGAGAACAGCAAGGGCATCTTTTCACACTGCCAAACCCAGCAGAAAGTGGAGGGAGGGGGGCGGTTAGCCGAGTGTGGGGGGCATGCTGGCAAGACGGGGAAGGAATGAGTCTAAAATCAAGACAAAACGTCTCTAGTCAGGAGGCACTGCTTGTCCTCCTTCCCCTTCAAGGATTCTCTCTTCATCCTGTTTTCATATCCAGCATGAATTATCGTCCCAGTTTAGATGACAGCTGCATTTCAGCAGTTTAACGTTAACGTTTGGGACATCTAACACAGGGCTGGTGTAAACCCTGGTTATGTGATGTCACAGGAACTGTTTTGATCATTTTACATGGTTGGCATCAGGCTGTATGCAAATGTGCAAGACCAACGCAGCAAGTAGGGTGTGAGTGTGGCGCCAGATGTGGCGTAAAGACGATATCTGCCGTTCTGTCTGGTCCCGGTTGTCATGCTGAAGGCGCAGCGAGAGCTGCGGCACGGCACAGCAATATGGATTTCACGCACCGCTCTATTTATTATGATATTCGGGTCACAATTTGATAGCTTTCACCAATCCGGTATCGATCCTGCCCTCCCTGATGGATTACCATGGCAGCCGTTTTGACAGGCAGCGTCTCCCCCAGACGAGATGGGGCATGGGTGTGTGTCTCACCGATCACATCGTTCACTCGGAGCATTCATATTTCTGAAGTGATGTTGACAGTGATCTGCACCGCATCTACATCACAGCGATTTAGAGAACATTCAGGTGGCCAAAGCGAGAATTGTGTTGTAATAAGAAAAAAGTCTCTTGTTGTTTTGTGTCCAGAAACTTTAGAAGCCTTGAAATCTGAAGAAGTTTTCTTGTTGCTAAACAGCAGTAGCTGTGTCTTTCATGATGAAGTTAAATTGAAACGCATCTTTGTTCTTCTGTCCATTCGACCAACTTGAGCTGAATGTTTAGCTCCTCAGCTCACAGTGTCTACAGGGGTGTCACGGCTTCGTTCTATTGACACTAAATGTGTTCTGTGTCAATGACAGCACACGGTCCTCTGCTTGCCCCAGTTTGTTTCCTCTTTGGCACTGGCGCCTCCTGCTGACACCTGGTCACATCCAAATGTCTCGCACCTAGCCATCAGAGACTGTGTGCTTCTCCAAGGAGCAGTGCCAGGGGGGCCAGAGTCACAGGAGGGCCCTCCAAGGAAGAGCGCAGGCTGTTCTTCCGAGGCTTTCAACAAGTCATATTCCAAGGTTCTACTGTAGCATGATGTTCCATAATCCTCCTAGCATGTACTTCCGCGGGGGGTGGGAGGTCATAAAAGGTGTGGATCCGAGGCTAAGATGTAGAGGCTAGTCTGAGAGGTAGGATAGATGGAGGCCCTCAGAAATGCGAAGGAGCGAGGAAGTGATGCTGAAGGAGAGCCAAGGAGAGCTTCCCGTGAGAGGCAGCGGCTGAGGAACGGGGGGTCACGGTGCTGGTCACCAGGACGTGGCGGGACGGCGCCGGTGATTACAGCCCGCTCTCTCCCAATTATGCCCTGATTATTCCACTGCGCCATAATTGACGGGGGAGGTATGCTAATGCCTGTCACTGGGGATGATGGAAGATGCGCGCAGGATGCGATGCATTATTTAGCCGGCTGCGTGCTGGATAAAGGATGTGGCGTGTGCTTTAATTGCTGCAAAGAGAGGTTAAGCTGAACGAGCGACTGAATTAGAAATGAGCGCCTCTCTGTTTCCCTCATTTATTTATTTATTTAGCTGCGTTGCTGCCTTGTGGGGTGTTGGGGGGGGTTTGCTGCATAAACTCTGGACAGTGAAATGAAAGGCACGGACAAATTAAGTGGCGCTCTTTAAAAAAAAAAAAAAGTGGAAGGTTTAAGTGCAGCCTTTAGTGCTGTAAGAATAAATAAAGTGCTTTTTTTTTTTGTTTGTTTAATCTGTGATGGAGCATTTAGAGGCGGTAAGAGGAACAGCACAGTCCTGTAAGGGGGATTGATGATGACACCTGCCTTTCCAATGTTTAAAGGGTTTGGCCGTAGAGAGCCCCCCGATTTTGTCCATATGTACAGGGTTTCAGCAGGCAGGTTGTGGGGGGGGGGGGTCTGCTGTTTTCAGTATTTCTGAGGAGTGTTAAGTGAATAGCCTGTCACCGCGAATCCCTCCTGATCCTCATCTGTGGTTTTGTAGGGAGGCAATCGCAGTGAGACGTGGCGCTAATCCCCTCATTTGGAGATAAATGCCACAAGATCCTTACCGCTTTAGCAGTTCTGGGGTAATGGGCTTCAAATATGCCCCCCCCCCCCCTCCGGCTTGGAAGGTTTAAGGGTGATGGAAACAACTGGACCAACAGTGTTCATTTTCCCAGTGCATATTACCCACCTCTTGAGTTTCTGCCTGCAGAAGGAGAGATGTTTGAATTAGCCAGGTTTGACGTTAGGTGCACTGGCATCTTTTTGGCAAGTCACTCTGTGAGGACCCCTACAGGCAGCAGTGTATGTTAGTGTAGGAGACAGTGGGGGGGCTTTTGGACTTAATTGCTCCTCTGGCTTTGGAGACGATGCCACTTTCATCAGCCGGTCCAGGAACTGCACTGCACTGTACTGAATATTTACCAAAGTGGGGGAATGTTGTACAGGTCCAGTACCACGAAACCAATTACACTCTTCCAGTAATGGAGTTGTGGGTGATTTCAGTAATTCAATTAGGACTAAAAAAAAAAAGCTCCAGTTGTTTGAACCTACATTAGGAAAATTTGCATTTTCCCTCTTAAAACACAAAAAACAGGCTTTCACTTCAAAGGGTGCTTTGCATTTGGACTCAGTGAAGCAGGAGGTAATCTATGTGTGTTTCTTTTTGAATTACTGGGTGGACGTGAACTGTGTGGCATGGTGGTCTCTAAGCCGTGTTGTTTGGCATGTTTTATGGAGCAATGCTGGTCAAGCGCCTGCAAAAATGTATTTACATGTCTGACCTTGGCTGGCGAGGAGAAGACTAACATAGTGTTTAATTTGATGTTGATGTCCTCTCAGGGTTGCAGAAGCCCACAGTTCAGTGTTTCACTCTGAATAAATGCAGGGAAGAGGAGGAGGGGCAACAAATGGTTGTTGGATCGCTGGCCTTTCGTTCTCCAGCTTCTTGTTTGGAATCAGTGACTGAAAGCGTGGGATTAGAGAACCAGTCATCGAGTCTCCAAATAGGCCACAGGACTGCCCCCTAGCTGTTCCCCTCACACATCACAACCAACCCACCACTAGGAACTCTCTACAGCTCATGGCTGAGCAATACAGGGGACCCTGTAGGGGGTATGGTGGCTGTTTTAAGAGTCCCCCTTTTCATGGCAAAATACAGCACCATATTTCAGCTGCCATTAGGTTTAGATGAGGAAATCTTGAGGTGAAACATCTTTCTCCTCTATTGGGTTTTCCCCAGGGGGAACCTTTGGCCTTGTTTGTATCCCCTGGGCCTCCAGTGAACTGCTTGTATTTGTAATTAGACGTGGTAACATTCTGTTTGTCAAGTTGAATTAGTCATCTCATCGGCTCATCCTACCGCTTTAGAGCCCCAGTTGCGTTCAGCCATTTGGAAGCATGTTGGCAGGTCTGCTGTGAGTCCTCTGCTGCCAAAGGTGGACATCACACTGAGATCTTGATTATTTGTCTCCGTTTTCACATACACCTTTTTTTAAGGTTATGATGCGATTCATAAGTATATTCCATTATGGTGGACAAGACGATGGGGGCAGGAACAGAGCCGACAGGATTGAGCCGTACAATCTTTGGAATGCGGGGCGCTGATCGCACTTTTCCAAGCCCTGCGTAGTCAGTCAGTCTTCCAGTAAAGAAACCCTCAGTTGTTTGGGGGAGAAAAGAGAAAAAGTATTAAATGAACAAAGATTTTATAGATGGTTAGAATCTTATTGCTTCAACATATCTGCTTTCGTTGGTGGGGGGGGATCCATTGCCCACAAATAGCATTCGCCTGATGTGAGAGGATTTGTCACAGGAACGGCTGTCGTCGCGGAAACAGAGATAACAGTTGCTTGCCTGCGGATGGGAATAGGGACTTAGACGTGTCAACGTTTCTGTCTTGGCGTCATCGGCAGTTAATGAGTCTGACCAACAGGACTCGCCTGTTGAATGATCAGAGGACTGGTGATAAATGCCACAAAATATTGACATGTATTACAGGCTGAATGTGATTAGGAGATCCGCTGATGTGTATTTATCTCAGTAGTGCTGAGTCTCGGCGCGCGGTGATTGAACTGCAGTACCTGTGAACAGGGTTTTTTTCTGGAAAAGTAACTACGGTACAATGCTGGTTCCTCCTGATATGTAATCACTTTTAACAGGAGATGAGTGTCTGTTGAGGTGGAGAGGGGGGCAGATGTGGCAGACTGAGTGTATTGTTTCCTAACAACTGCCTTACATTTACCAGAAACCACCTGATTTGCCAGACTGACTATGACTCAGGTCTTTTTTAGAAGTTCTTTCCCTTCTTTGCTCTGAGCAGTTATTTACCCATTTACTCATTTTTGCTGATGCTTTTCTCCGAAGTGACTCGCAGCGTTAAGCTGCTTACAATTATTTACTCATTTATACAGCTGGCTAATTTTTATTTTATCATTTCAAGTTTGATCTTGGACGCTACAGTAGTTAAGGGTAATGGTGGACTGAAGCCTGGTATGTATTGGACATTGTCCACTCCTCCCATCCTGACCAAATGATTTCTGTGTGTGGGTGGGGGGGTGGCTCACTGAATTAAGGTCACCACCTCTTGATGGAGCAGTACCACTGTACCTTGCATGTTTCTGTGGACTCCGTGGGTGGTCTGAGTATGAGTTTACATCCTCTGGCTGTACCTCATCTTATATGCGTGTTTGCCGCTCATAATGAGTTGTCTCTTCTCAGGGAACCTGTCCCTGGTCCCACGTGCACCAGGGCTGCAACTGTTCGGTTATTAGTACGCATCGATTCTGGGAGCCGTTAAGGTTGACCATGACGATAAGGTTCATGAGCAGTTTCATTAGATTTGACCCGGCAGACGCAGCAGCTTTGCGCTGCGTGGTTCTGTACAGGCATTCGAGTCCATTTGTCTAACGTGCATTACGGTCATCGTCCTTCGCGGCACCCCATGGGAGCACCGTCATTGGACTGCATCATGGAGATGGAGGGGCTAATTAGGACTGGAAAGGGAGAGCTCTTTCTGCACTGACATCACGCACACTGCCCTGCTGATCTCCTTCCCTGGGGTTTATTGACTGAGGCCGGCAGCAATGCGGGGGCGAAAATTAGTCAGAGCACAGCATCGTGGCAAAGACGCTGTCCTCCTGCGCTTTGGCCCACTGCAGGGGACCAGTGATCCGTGGAGCGGCGAGCGTGCGGCCGAGCAGCAGCGGCTCAGGGAGCGGTCAGCAGGTTTTTGGACGTGACCTGCCCGTCACGCAACCCTGTCTAGACGATGTTTGACACCACAGTCCTTTGCTTCCTGTCTTGAAAGCCCCTCCTCATCCCCTTGATCAGACCTTCTCGGTGAGCTCACATTTGGTTGAGTCTAGAAATTGAAATTTCTGATGCAGAATATGTTCTTCTCCATGGCCCATCCATTTGACTCTTGACAGCCTTCAGACTGGCTGTTGACAGGACAGCAGGAGGAGAAGGGGTGGTAACACATCAAATCGAAGGGTGAAGGGTCATGAACTGGCCGCTACTCAAACGTGGCATGAAATGGTGCATTGAGGGAAACCATTACGTCGGGGTGTGTGGACACTTCAAAGTGAGTGGCTATTATCACCTTGGTATTTTTATTATTATGACAATTACATGCTTCAGAAGCGAATTAAGTGATACAAGATGCCAGCTGGGAGTAGTTGACAGCTATTTGGAGACTCAATGCACAGAACAATTTGCAGCACAGAAGCGGGGAAATTGGATCTGGGCCACTTTGGAAAGGGACCGGAGTGGCGGAAATTTGGATGGACTCGGCACGAGCTGTTCCGCACACCTCTGAGACCAGTTTCACAGCCTCAGAGCAGAAGTGGATCCACAGCAGCCGTGTGGTCTGAATCACCATCTCTGATCCATCAGGCAGAGGCTTTTCTTCAGTTTTCCGGTCTTAAGCTCAAATGTTCACACACCGTTTCTGAGGTCCAACCACTCTAGCAGATGTCTTGTTTGTTGATTTGACACCAGGCGTGCATTTAAGTGGTATGGTGGGCTGTTTTTAAGACAGGCCATCGTGTGAGGCTGCTGATCAATACTTACACTGGTGGGTTGCACTCACAGCAGTGTCACATGATGGCCAGTTTGGGTAAGTTACTGACCGCACCACATGGGTGTGTATCTGCAGGCCAAAGGTGAGGTGTTTCAAGTGGTAGTAGCGGGTAGTGTAGTGCTTGGAGCCACTGCTTTCAGACTGAAAGCACCTAAGCAGTATTCTCAAGTTTAACTTATTGTGAAACCCCAATGAATTCAAAGATGAGAATCATTTTACTTTAGAAAGGCTTCTGGGTGGCAATTAGTTGTGATCCTTGACCACTCTATCTAACGGTGCTGAAAGCTGCAGCTCACATCTGGTGTTTCGAAGTGGTACAGTTATCAATAACAATTCTTCAGGGCACGAGCCCTCATCACCCTGCCGGTGACAAGTGACTGATTATTTGCAAGTAAATCAACTTAGCTGAGTGATTAAAAACTTTCCTAATGAAGCCCAAAATGCATATTAAAGAGGAGCTCATGAATAACTCTATTATGGTTTGATTAAGCCGTCGGAAAGCCCGCCGGTGCAGCCGTGGGGTTTGCCGGACCCCTCCGGTGAGCGAGCGTGCACCTGTGGTGACCCACAGCAACCCGCAGACATGACAGCTAAAAATAACCTGGGAGCGGATTGGGTCAGGTGGCGAGTGAGTTTTTTTTTTTTTTTTTTTTTTTTAAATGACACAGTCCTGCCCTCTGCTGTGCACCGGTTGCTGACGTGCCAAAACCCTGGATGCGCAGAACAAATCAGGATATTGCAGCAGGTCCTTGAACGAGGCCTTCATGAGAGTTGGAAAGGATGAGGGATTTGTTGTGGAGCAGCAGCAGTAACTCCTCTTCAAAAAAAAAAAAAAAAAACCTCGCCTTGGGTCACTTAAGGATCCAGGCTCGTTTAAATTTTTGGTGTTCAGACACCACAAAAAAGACACAGTAAAGCAATGGTAAGAACACAGTTAGCCCACATTTGGTGAAGTGATGGTCCAGAATGTTCTTGAAGGAAAGATGATGGTTATGGACTGGTCAAGCTGCCAGTGGTGTGTGTATCTTGGTGACCGATTTTGTTACTGCAGTAGCACCGCTATTATAAGTTAGTTGCCAGTGTTCCTTCTCTATTTAGTGCAGAAAGTGGTGTGTTCATTGTCACTGGAGTTCATCTATCTGGTTGTCCCCCCCACCCTTTCCAAGCATCACCATCTTTACAGACTGAATCCAGGCTGGTTAACAAGAGAACTGATGGGAGGAATGGATGATGACATTGCAGTGATGGTCATCTTCCGGGCAGGTGACAAGGTTCTGAGAACCCTTCCCTGACTGCGTTTCCTTTGCTCTCTTCCAGGACCTGTCGGGCTCCATTGACGACCTGCCCACTGGGACGGAAGCTGGCCTCAGTTCGGCAGTCAGTGCCTCGGGCTCCTCTAGTAGCCAAGGCGAGCAGAGCAACCCGGCACCATCACCCTTCTCGCCCCGCGCCTCCCCACACCTACCCAACACACGTGGCGAGCCCTCACCCTCCCCAGTGGCCTCTCCAGTGGGCTCAACCCAGTCCCGTTCTGGACCCATTTCCCCTGCCAGTGTCCCAGGTACCATATCGTTCCTTTCTTTGTGTGTGTGTGTGTGTGTGTGTGTGTGTGTGTGTGTGTCTGTCTGTCTGTCTGTCTGTTTAACCACAGTAAGTTGTCTGTCTGTTATGACAAAATGGTTAACATTAGCTGTCTATTTTTATTTTTATTAAATATGCAGCTAAACAACTCAAATGTACAGCGAATGAATTTTGAACAGGTTTTGGAGATGGACACGTGACAGTGACACGTAAATACGTATGTTCCTGACTCATCGCTCATTGACTTGTTGTCTGAGTGAGGCCTGCCTGGGCGATCGCTGCCTCGTGGGGCCGTCAATCATGCTGATGGGGTGGGACAAACGCATGAGTGACTTTCTGAAGTGTGCGTTTTGGCCGGACCGCACTCTCGCTGCTGTGATTGACACTAATGAAAAGCGTGACTACGGCGCCTGGCACAAATGCCAGAGGTTTGCTCGGAAATAGGAGATTAAATATTGAAAGGCTGGGCCCCCAGAAAAAATGGACAGAAATGATTGATTGTGTATCTAAAAATATGTCACCCAAAATATATCCCAGTGAAGATTTTAAGTAAAATTTCAGGATTTTTTTCCTGCTACATATACTCCATGAGCATTAGAATTACAAATAAAAATGGTGTCAGAATGTGACAGTGAAGCATACTGCTGCACTGCGCTCGCTGCTGTTCCACAGCTAACATATTCCACGTGGTAAGACCTGGAAGCCATCTGCCTTAAAGAGCACCCATGTCTCAGATTACTCCTCTTGATGGCCCTATGTCACTTACTCGCTCCTTCAGATGTAAAGCTGTAACCTGTCCATCAATCGAGCTTCAAAGTGCTGCAGCATTCTCTAGTCGTCACAGCAACCTGACAGCCCATGTCCCTTTTCCATGGGCCGGACAGGGTTTGTGTACAGCTTCACCTTTCTTCTATCGTCTGTTCACTCTTGTGCAGAAAAGGGGGGGAAGGGTTTAGGAGCTCAACATCGCACAGCCAGCAGGACGCCCCTCTAACCTCTGCCAAAGACCCCCAATGTACATGGCTTCTGGTGGACGAGCGCATGTGTTTTGGGTTCTGAGCGCTTTGCTGAGTCAGCCTTGGTCCCCCTGTTCCCCATCACCTGTCTATTCCCCCCGCAGGCCTCCATCTTAGTCACAGGCTCCTGACTCAGCTGCCCTGGCACCCCTCCCCGAACCTGAATTTGGCATACGGGAAAGAGCGGGGGCTTTACCATGTTCCAGTGTGTCCTTGCCCTGAACATGGGGGGGTAATGTGTGTAAAGCCTCTCACTCCCCTTCTCACATCCTCAGCTTGGGCTACTGAGAGGTCGGCTTTTTTTTTTTTTTTTTTTTTTTGCACAAAGCAAATTGAACACAGCGTAAAGTTATCTTGGCTTCTTGGTGTTTGGATTTTCCTCAAGCCAGGAGGTGCTCTGCAAATTGATTTTCCTGTTGTGCTGGATTTGTGACAGCAGCACAGAAGCGGCGCCGCTCGACCGGCAGGGCCCTGGCGTGTTTGTCTGGAGCCGCGAGGAGGGAGACGGGCGCGGGAATTGGTGTTTAAGGCTCGTCTGTGCTGTTTTTGTTTGCAGGTACAGAAGAAGATGAGTTGGTGATGCAGCGTCTGCAAAACTGCACTTTCAGTTAAAATTATTGCTGGCACAGAGAGAAAAAAGATTTTGCTTTCTACCTGTAAGGAGGGATCTTAAACCTCCACAGGGTGGAGTCAAATGATGGTGTGCATTCCTCCCTTAGATAGGGCTGCTGTCCTTTAGTCTGCGCTTTTAAATCTCAGTGGCCAACAGTTAGTTTTAATTTTTTATTTTATTTTTTTTTAACACTTCAGGCTGGGGGCGTAAAGGGTAGAGGGTAGACCTGTTCCCTCGGCGGTGCAAGAGCCCTCTGGCCCAGTTCGGGCAGCGTGTGCCAGACTGCCAGCCAAGCAGATATGTAGACACGGCCCGGTGGAGCTCATTCACTGCGCCTGTCAGCTGTTTCTCTGTGCGCTGTAAGCAAGGGGCCCTTTTTAAATATTAAACAGAGACTGACTTGTGGGGGGGGGGTTCCATCAAGGGCCCAGCAGCAATTATTAGCCCTCCCTCCTGTTTTTTAAATCCAATTAGGGCTGATGGAAGAAAATGCAGCGGCTGATTCAAAGAGCGATTTCTCGTGTGTGTGTGTGTGTCTGTCTGTGTCTGTCTGTCTGTCTCCTGGTAAGAGATGAATAATGAATACTTTCTGAATGTTTGCGTTAATATAGTTAAGTGTGTTTATTTCAGCTGTCCACCTTAAAAGAGCTGTACCTATACTGTCAAAAACATGCAAAAGCAAAGGCTGCGTGTGCATGAGTGCTTAAGAAATCCACAGAATTAGGAAGTAACTTAAAATGAGGGGGAAGCCAACGGCCACTGAGCTTAGTGGCGCCGTCCTTTGAGCACTTCTATTACTGTGTGAGCTGAGGCTCACATTTGCCAAACACTTGAGCACAAATTTGGGAGGACTAAATGTTTGTCAGTGTTTTTGTGTTTCTTTGTGTTGAGTATTTGAGCTGTGTGTGTGTGTGTGTGTGTGTGTGTGTGTGTGTGTGTGTGTGTGTGTGTTTTCCTCTTGCTGGTTTGTGGTTAATAAAGAGCTGGCTCTTTTTTTTTTTTTTTTTTTTTTTTTGGTTTTCTTGGAAACAAAGGTTGAGGTCAAGCCTCTGAACCGAACCCACCTGGTCCAGTGGCACACTCATCCTCTTGTGTTTATCAGCACAGAACCTCTTTGCACTCCTTAATAGGAAGATATCCTCTCATGCCGGGGCCCAGAATCAAAGATTCTTTTTTATCATTATTGTTTTTTCCAGGGTCCATCAAGGTCCATTTACTGTTGCTTTACGCCCCCCTTGCTGCTCCTCTTTCCTTTTAAAGATGCTGTTTAAGCTTCCTTATGCGGGCTTTTAGAGTGAGCCGCTTGTCTGCTGCCGCTCAAAGTGCTTCCAGGCAGTTGCAGTGCGTGCGGAAAAGGTCATGGGAAGCCGTGAAGCAAGCAGGATGTTGGGGGGGGGGTTCCTGGAGCTGCGCCCCCTTCAGGGCCTAGTGAACCACTTTGTCTCCCCCTTCCCTGCTGGGTTTCATTTGCATGCTACATTTGCATTTTTAATCGGCAGCCTGAGAGCAGTCGGACCTGGCCCCCAGCGCTCGTGGGGGGGTAATGAGCACTTGGACAAGAGCGGCCGATACCCGACCCCAACGGCGATGGCCTGCGAACCGCTGGAAGGGCAGACCCTGGGGTGGGGGTTACAGAGACAAACAGTAATATTTCTACAAATGGGAATAGCAGTTGGATCGCGCTGCTGAATTAATCATACGGGTGCCATGGAAATAAGAAATTAATATTCTCGTATGGTGCTCAGAGGAAGAGACGTTGGTATGTAGAAAATACATTCTGCAAAACATTGGGCTGCAAGACCAACAAACTGGCAATTCAATTAAAGGTCAGGTTGCGGTGTTTTTCAGACTGCGTAAAATGTTTGGGTTCCGAACTCCTGGCGAACCCGCAGCCGTCCCTCAGAAGGGCCAGCTGTCAGGCCCTGCCGCCTTTGGCTTTTCATTTCCTCTGAGTGTCGAGACATAGAGCCCTCCTACGCCGCACCCCGCCGCCAGCTCACTCGGTCCATTTCTTCAGTGAAACCCTGTGACTGCGGTCAGGGCACCGGTGCAGTTGCGGTGCGGCCATCACCTCGTTTCTGCTTCCCATCAAAGTTTAACAGCGTTATGGAAGGACCGCGGGGCGTTGATTGAAGCAGCAGCTGGCAGTGTTGCCCGATTAAGAAGCTGAATCTGCGCTGAAGGGAGTGAGTGAGAATGCCGCTCCAGCTGCGGTTTTGCTACCCAGACTGGCGAGGGTCAGCATAAGCCCAGGTGGTTCTGAAGTGCACATTTTTCCTCTTTTTTTTTTTTTTTTTTTTTATAGCTTAAGCAGCATTTTTCTGTCACCATAACTGTCCCCCCAGTTAATGAGGTCCAGGGGAGATTGTTTACTCGCTTGTGCACCTTCTTCCAGGTCCTTGCCGGCAGCTCTCATCGGCCCCGAGGCTGTTGGTCAGATACCCAGGCTGTGTAATTGCAGAGTCGCGTTTCCTCCCCTCCCCTCTCGTACCCGGCCTTTCAAGTGAGGGATTCTGTGCTAAGGGGTCCGCTCTTCAACCATCCTTTCTGCCCCCACCAAGAACCCTTATGTTCTCCAAAGCTACCTTGACTTTGCGTCCTGATCTGCTGTTGAAGCAGTGGGTATTGTGTGCCGGACCGAGTGTCGCCCTCCTTGCAGACGAGCATCAGCACGGCACGCTCTTCAGAACCTAAGAATGTGTCTGCATGAGCTTTTAACTCTTCTTTGAACGGTTTTTTTCCTCCTCCCTGTGCCAGTTAACTTTGAAATGCTTTTAAAGTGGTTCAGATGAAAAATAGTCTTCAAAGAGTCATTGTACTGCCCAAACAACCCCTATAGAAGGTTTTTAATGTGCATTTATCATTTTAAGCGCTGTTGTGTGAGGTGTTGATTCCCACGTTACCTGTAAACACACAGGCTGATCCACTTCAGGCCTTGGACATCCCTGCTTTTACACAACATCGTCCTAAAATTTAATTGACTGACATTGAGAGGTCTAAAGTTAGTGTCACTTTATTGAGTATTAAAAAAAAACATTTTTTTGATTGGGGTTTATTACCTTTTTATTTTGATTTGTACACGTGGTTTTCTTGTGTGTAGCTGCTATTTAATGCTACAGAAATGCAGTCCTGCTACAGTTTAATTTTCAGCGCAGATTATAATCAACTTTCTTTAATGTTAAGCTTCTGAAGGCGTTCGGGAGCTGGGGGTACCGACGGCGGTACCAGAGTGGGTTTTTGAGGAGGTGAAAATTGGTTGAAGAGAACAGCAGCTCCTGTGAGAGCAGGAGGCAGGCGGGGCACTCGGGCCACTCTCGCTCTATGGTGCCGCTAATTGTGCTATCAGAAACCTGTGGGACATCGCTGTCCACTGTCAGCCGAGGGGACGTTCGCGCTTTTTCCGAGTGCTGCGACGGTGGCATCTTGAGCCACGGTTTCATACAGAGAGATATCCAAGTGAAGGCACCTTGGAAATGGGGCGTCGACACTTTAAATTCACCAGCTTATGCTTGGGTGTCTGAAATGCTGCCATTTATCGATAATTAAGACGCAGGTTCCCGGGGGAAGAAAGAAATGCCACCTGACATTTCTGGACCTTGCTTCTCCCGGCTGAAGAGCCTGAAGAAAAAATGCCTCTCAATGAATTATTTAACAGTCAAAAACACGAACGAACTCTTTTGTAGCGTATATTTATTTTATTTAGTGGCAATTATTCAACGGAGCTCATTAAAATGAAAGCAGAGGTGGCTCTGCAGAGATCAGGGAGGGCAGCTCTAATGGCAGGGGAGATAATCGAGTGCCCGACCTGTGCGATTGGTTGGAAAGCAGCAGAAAGTGCTGGAATCCTGCTGTTACCAATGGGTCTCCCGCTGTGTCAGGGCTCCTTCCTGAGACTGTTGCCTTAATTCAGGCAGATGTACCTCTCGTGGGTCCTGGTAGAGACGAGTGAAGGATGGGATCGGGTGCGGGATGGTCACCTTCCTGCCATTGTTGAGCACCAGAGCGGCGCTAATGCTTTCAGAGCAGGATGTGACGGCAGGCCTCGTGTCACACTGATCACACAGACACACGCTACAGAGCCCTCAGTCTGGCTACCACTGGACTGTGCTTGCAGGAGAAGGTGTGATGAACAGGAATTCTCTGTAAATATTTACCTCTTAATGTTAAAACACCTGAATAGTGCCCTGTTACTCTTCCCAAAAGTCTTGCCTTTCTGGACTCTCTGGTCCCTTCTTGGTATGGTGGGCGCAGGTCCGATGTCCGACAGGAGAGAGACGCATCACCGAGGCTGTAGACAGAAAGCAGTCGTTCAAGCTGATTTACACAAAGCAATTGATTTGAGGTGTTGTCATTTGTTTGCTTCTAATGTGTCCAGCCTTTGGAAGCGGTGTTTTTCCACAGTAAAACTAGTCTGCTACGTTTCCATTAGTTTGTGTGTGTGTGTGTGTGTGTGAGTCTGTGTGCGTCCGCCATATGTTGATGAAAGGGAGTGTTTTATTTGCAGTGTTTTGGTGCGTTTTATTTGCGTCATGAGTGTGGCACCGTATTCCGATGAGCCGCCGCACATACAGTGCCTTGGCGGTAAATGCTTTGCAAGGCTGCCATTGTCTGAGGCCTTTTCATCCCTTGAGCCACTAGTAATGGCAGACCAGCTCAGCAGCCTAAGTGTTGTTTTGGCTCAATGTACTTTCGTCTGCAGGAAAAATAACTCTAAAGTCAACACTCTTCATGTTTATTTTTGATCTTCACATATATTAGAGACATTTTTCTTCCGTGGGTGTCGAGCATTTATTCATTGCATATATCTACACAGGTATTGTCCAGAGGTGACAAACAAAAAAATTATCACTATTTTATATATTTGAGGCCTTAGAAATTCATGATTAGGTTGACTGACTTCTTTGCCAGTAATGTTACTTTCCTGAGGCTGTGTAGACTTAGAATAAACAGTGTGTGTCTGTTGGTCTGCTTTCAGTAGTCTGTTTGCTCACTGCCTTCAGCATTTCCTGACCCTCCTATGATCTGCTATAGCACTCTTGGCTCTGCTAGGGCTTCAACATCTAAATAAAGTTTGCTTCACCTGAGGAAAAAAAGAATAAAGGAAATTTTAAGTAAATAAACTTACCAAAATGTTGCAGACCTGAACAACCCTGCGCAAGTTTAACTGGTGCCACTGGTGCGTGATGCTGAGGTTTCTGACCTTGTTGTAAAATGTACAGTGTATGCCTTTTGCTTCTTTGTTTTAATGAAGGCTGTGTGCAGCGAGACCGAAAACCGCACTCTCAGCCCTGGTGGATGGATTTCGCGGGAATGGGCCTCACGTCCGTGAGGGCGTTGCAGTGTGTTGCTTGTGTGTGCGCAGCATCTTCAGAGAAGATGTGGTTTAAACTTCTGCTAATGACCATTTTAACACAACTGATGGGAGAGGCGCGGATGCTCCCACCTCCAACCTCACGGGTTCACCGCTGAACGGGAACTCGCGCTTAAGCGCTGTGCTTAATTTACGTGTGCGAGCGCGGCAGCCCGGTCGGTTCGCACGATTCCACACGTGGCTCTGTTAATTAGCGCTGCACCTCAGTATCGGCTTTCTGTTGGACACGGAGAGGCCTGGCGCGTTGGAAGCCTTGTTCGCACAACGGATCGATGGCCCCCGATGTTGACTTTATTTTGGTTGTTTTGCTTACAGTGCCTCCATTAGCAAACGAACACTTAGCTCAAGTTTCACTGTGGAGACGTGAATGTTAATGTATTGCTTTGGCTTCTCATGTTGCTGGCTCACGCCGAAGTCAATTCCCTGCAGCTTTCAGAGGCCGTGCTGAGGAAACGCGTGATTATGGCGCACTGTATTCAGTACCGGTCGTAATATAGAGCTTGGGGGATTTAAATCAGTACGTGACAGAACCAAGTGTCACCAGTCTGTTTTGACGTTTTTCTAACAGCATTGAACATGAGTCTGTCGATCTGTATTCAAGGCCCCCCCCCCCCCCAATCATTTTCATTACTTTCTTTATGAGAGTTTTTTTTTCCTCTTTTATTAATAACTTAGTTTTTTACAGTATGATGCAGGTTAAAGTGGTCACTCAGGAGTCCTCAGTGGATAAGCAAACAGGAACTAACCAATTGTGAACTAGCCAAAAAGAGCAACACAATAGTGACCGTGTGTCTGAATACCCTCACCCTGCATCTAGGTACATGTCTCACTCAGTTTCCTCCCCCCCCCCCCGTAGGCACCCAGATGGCGCCACAGACCCCCGGGAGTGTGGCAGATGTGAACACCATGTCCCAGGAGAGGGGTAAGTTGGCCACATCGCCTCCTAGAGTGCCATCCCGCAGTCTGCCTGGGTCCACCTGCCAGAGTCTGCTACCAGTGTAGGGTATCTGGGCAAAGTCGTGGCTGTCACTGGGCTGGACACTCACCTACAAAGCAGTGTTTCCCTTTCAGGATTGCATCAATTTATAAGCATATTAGCACAACAGGGGACTTCATCTCCTTCATTACACACCTAAGCTGTGCGTGCAAGTTAAATGTTTTATTGTGAGACATCTTAGCTAGCTTTATTAAGGCCGTCTGGAAAGTAAATGAAAAATGTAATGTAATTATGGCCTCAGAATCCACACAAACCCAGTCTCTGGTCGTTGCCAAGAACAGGTCTTATCTCCATGTACGGTGCGGTATCTACTTTAGCTGAAGAAACTTGATAAAATGAACATTTTTATACACAGCTTAATTAAGTTAATTAAATCCTGATCTGTACAGGGTTTCCATTGTTTCCACAGGGTGTTGACTAGGGTAGATGACAATAGTGATAACCCTCTTCATCTGAAAGAATCGATGGTTGTAAGGAGTATGAGATCATCTTTATGTGGCACCTCTGCATTGGTGACAATGAGAAAGAAATGATTACTGTCAGCAGGGTAACTTCTCCACGTTGCAGCTGTTACCCCTGCATTGCATGCCCAGCGCTTCTGTCCAAGTGATGTGCACATTTACTAAATTATACAGTTGTATAATGTAGAGTTTAGGCCAAGTTTAAATAGCTAGAGTAGTTCCTGGGATTTGAACTGGCAATCTTTAGGTTACATGTCGACCCACTTAACCACTACGCTGCCTGCTGCTTTGTGTCTTATTCCAAGATGTATCCAGTCATGTGGTGTACCTGCTTCAGAGCTGTAATAGCCCCCCCCCTTCAGGTGGGAACAAGTGCGCTACCATTTAGCATCCATTTCCACCAGACGTTTCTTTTTAAATACGATTACATTGTTAATAGTTAATGTGGTCACATCAAACAAATTGTGCAGAGATTGTAACAACGGAGGAACATGGCTGAACAGGCGCCGCAAAAATAGCACAGTGAGATGGGAGTGTCGAGGACCAGGAAGACCGGTGACACTTGTTCTACCCAGTCATTAGACTAAGAGACCCGTTCATAGAGCCTCTCAGACTTAGGGAGAACTTAAAAAGATGGATAAGTACTTCGCTGTGGTGTTTTATCAGAAATCAAAATTTTAAAAACTTTTCTTTTTGCAAGGGATGTCAAGTTTGGCATGAAGAGTGGTGTGGGACTAAATCAAATAGCTGAAATCCCTAACATCAAACAGTGCACTAATTTCCATAAGTGGAGCTGAATGTCGCCAGGCTTGGAGGGTCTGAGACGCTGCTGTGCAGGAAAAACCTCAACTGCATTATTTGCTTTTAGCCTCGTCTGCACAACACGCCGTCCATTTTCCAGGCAATTTAAAATGTGGTATTATGGAGAGTTTTCAGAAACCCCTCGCAGACAGAGGCAAAGTGGTACAATAAAGCCCCCCCACCCTGTCCTAAATCTGTGCTTGCGGTTCATTTTTGCTTCATCATCCCACTCTGTTAAAGGGTGCGGGGGAGGGGTCGCCCACGTGTCTGAATGTTGCACTGGATGGGCTTGGTCGACGGTCCTGTCAGGTGCTTTGTGAAGCCTGCTGGGACGTGGCTGCTGGCTGCCTCTCGGTTTAACTCCACTTGTAATGATCCCGCCGTGATCGTGCTGGGCAGGGAAGGGACCAGACGCATTCAAGGCAGATTTCAGGGCCCCACCCCCCTCGCCCTCGTGGGTCCGTCTGTTTGCACTCTGGTTTAAAATGTAATAAAAGGCCAGTCAATTTAAACGGCACGTTCGCTGCCAGGATCACTTAAAATGTCAATTTCGATGTTGAATGCTGCTTGAGTGGAAAGTGGGAATAAATTGAATGACACTGACTGTATTTTAATTAGCTTTTAAATTTGAACTGTGAAATAGTGCCTGTATAACTAGATGTGTGCTGCTTAGTAAACTAACAGAAATAATGTAAACTATAAAATGCTATATATAAATTAACTGTAAGAGGTTAAGTAAAAATTAGTTAAAATGGGCCAACAGGGGGCACAGTGGTAAGAACAGTCACCTTGTAGTCTAGTGTCTGAATCCTTCCTCCCACTATAGTACCCCTGTGCAAGATATTTACCCTGAATTTATGCAGTAAAATGATCCAGATGTATAAATTTGTAAATCTGATCATATAGGTATTTCCTGAAGATGCAAAGCTACCAGCTACAGAACACAGTGGTGGTCTATCCTCGTGGCTCTGGTTTGGTGTCACGTTGCCCCTTTATGGTGAACTAGCGGGAGATGGACCAAACACTTTGTGTGAGCACAGCTGGTCTGGCACAGAGATCCATATCTACGAGTAACATGAATCCACCTTCAATACGGAAGCATGGATTTGTGGATCTGTTCTGACAGTTGTGTGTGTTGAACTCAGTCCCCTGTCCTCATCACATGTCCCCACTGCTCTGTTTGCTGGTTTGAGTTAGGAGGGTGGCAGAAGTGGAGGGACGTTAGGTTTTTTTTTTTTTTTGTACTTTGTTCAGTGTAGCTTGTTGCTGGTATTGCAGTCTGATTTGCTCCCAAATCAATGGACTCAAGTGTGAGGTTCCCCTGGACTGCAAACCTGCTTGATGCATTCCTTGTTTTTTGTTGCAGGCTTCATGCCAGGGATGCAGCGGAACCCAGCCATGCCCTCCCAATTTGGACAGCAGTCTTCAGGGCAGTCTATGTCGCCGCACCCCTCCCCGGGGGCCCAGATGCATCATGGGATGGGATCTTTCCCCCAGAACAGCAGCTCCTATGGACCACAGGGTGGACATTATGGGCCTCAAGGTATAGACCTCCTCATTTTCCATCATGAATGATCTGTGCAAGTGTGCAAATGGAGTAGTAATTTTGGGCTCATGAAGGGCCAACAGCATTGGTTTCGGTGGAGATTTTGTGCCTTTGGAAAGTGGTTAAGGGATTTCCTCATATTCAGTGCGGTATGAAGAAGAAAAACCCTTATCTTGGTAGTTCTGAACCTCTTTCTTTAAGTACCAGTCCTGTGGCATGTTTTATTCTTTGTGTGTTCGATGAGCAGAGCAGCACATCTTCTCATGTATGCCCGTAATCTAGGGATGATCTTCTGTGACCTCTGTGTGCGGCTGTGCTCCAGCTGGAAGAGCCAATATGTGTCCTTGACCTGCCTGTCACAACTCCTCTCTCTGGTGAGGCAGCAGTTGAGGTTTAGAAAGGTCATTAGAATATTCATCGGATCTCTGGCCTCTGGGTGTCCCCTTCACCTTTTTATTGTTTTATTAAATAAAGACCCAGATGTATGCAGGAAATGAAATGTGTGGCTTTCTAAATCAAATTAACACTGTCTGTTCCTGTTAAGAAGGGTCAGTGTTTTAACATGGCTGCCTGCAAGGGGTCTTGCACTCATGAGCGGTCATTAACTTCATTAAACACTTTGACAGAAGGGCAGAGAATAAGTAAGTTCTTGTGCCCAAAGCTGCGTGTTTTACTTAAACATTGGCCTGGGATTCAGCCAAGCACGATACACACCTCATCCCTCAGCGTTTGATGGAGCAGGACGGCAGTGTGGAACTCCCAGTGAACTCTGCGTCTGGCTCCGAAAGCCCCCCTCCAGACCGGGTGTGATACCCGCGGCCCCAGCAGCTGCAGCTCAATGTGCTTAATGAGGGTTCCATCTGCTTTGCGTCGTCTCGCTCGCCAGCAAATCGCCAGACCCTTCGCCCACTCTGGGATCGCCGGTCCCACCGGTGTTTCTCTTGGCCCGGCCGCCTGGCATCCAGGCAAGGATCCTGGAGCCCCGTAGCAGTAGAGCGCGCGCGCGCGCGCACACACACACACACACACACACACACACACGTAAGGCTGTTTACCTCCTTTCCACTTGATTTTATTAATGTGTTCTAACCTTGTTTATGCTGGAAGGCTCTTGCCCTCAGGACCAGGGCCAGTTTACTGGGCCGGGACAAATCCCTCTTGATGTGACCAGGAGACCCTGTGCTCTGTGCTCTTCCTCTCCTGTGACTAGCATGTTGCTGCATTTTTTTTTTTTTTTTTGGGTGGGGGGTGTGAGCCATCGGTCCATTCTGCTGAGGAAGCAGCATCTATAATCTGCTCCGTCACAGGCTCCCTGTCCCACCGGGGGGTAGTGTGCGGATTAAACACGGCTCAGGGGCGCCGTCTTTGGAATGCGTGACCGTGCCCCGAATTTCCATGTAATTGGCAATGCACCGCGGTTGGGCCTGTATTCACACCCCACACCTCCCAATGGCAGGCTCTCGGGATGAAGGGCCGAGAATAGCTGCAGGGAAAGAGAAAAAATATATGTATTTCTTTTTCTTCTGTCTCACCGTTTCATTCGGTTGTTTTCAAGCGTATAAGAGGTACCCTCAAGGTAGGCCTTGAAGATGCCTTTGTGACACTCACTCCAGAAGGGTGTCCCAAATAGTTGTAGCTGCTGCAGGAACGTACACTGGCAGCTGATGGCATAATGCTTGGAGCAATCCAAGGACTTGGGTTTGAATCCCTAGTTGTGCTATACTACCCATAATTAAGGTTGTTATTCTGAATTGGAGTAAAAAAATTACTCAGCTGTATAAATGGTTAGATCAAGTAAGTAGGTTGTTATAAAACCTAACATTTTATTTTTAATTTACCTGACACGTTGGAAAAATTATCAAGCAAATAACTAATAAATGATTTTGATGATAATGTGGTATTGCCATTGCCACAGCTTTCAGACCACAAGCAGCAAGTGTTCTGGATGTGTTCAATCTGATTGTCAGTAAGATCCCTGAGTTCAGGGAAAAATACCCACTCATGTTGTCTTCACAACACAACTTAGAAAATCACAAATTTTGTTGACCGTAAACGGACACTGGAAGAAAAAAATAGATATTCCAAAAAAGCCCTATTGAAGTGATGCATTTGCGGTATTTTGTGACTAGATGGACTCTGTTTTAGTGCCAGAAAGACTTTGTAGACAGATGGACAGAAAGTGACAGAAATATGAGTAAGCAGCAATAGGATGTGTAAGCACAGCATTTTCTCACAAGTTTTACATTTCAGTTGCAGAGAAAGTAAAACGTGTATGGCAACTGCGTGTGGGGGGGGGGTCTGTTTATTTTTTGCTTGACTTCAAAATAAAGTGACTCCAGACTGATCTAGAGGGAGTGACCAGTTCTTCAGAAGGGAGAGGAGGGTAACAGACTGGAAGACCCAGGGCCAGGACTTGGCGGCGTGATGCTGTCTGTCCAGCTTCCTCATGGTTCCTTGTGGGTTGACTGCTCCACGCATCTGCAGCTCTTGTAGCTGGGGGGGTGATTTGGCTGCACAACTTTCTTTGCCCGTTCCTTTGTTTTTGCCCCATTCCCACAGTCCCAATGAGAATGGCTAACAGAACAAACCCAGCAGACAGGTGGTGGGGATTTGGAACAAGTGCCTGTTTTGGATGTCACTCTCTTCTAGCCTTTTGTAGCATATTTCACAACCATTTCTGGTCAAGTATAGCTGGAGCAGTGAAAATCTAAGGATTTTTTTTTTTTTAGTGTACAAATCCCTTCACAGAGCAGTTTTCCCTCTCCTGGCTTTCCCTCCTGGAGGCTCCCAGCTTATGTCATATGGAATATGTTTCTGCAGAAGCAGCACGCTGATAGAAAAACCATTTCCATTTCTCGAGGCATCGCTCTCTACGGCTACTGTGATTTGACTTTCTCTCATCGCAGCCTGGAAAGAAAACCTCCGGGTTTAAAAAGAGACTTATTCTGAAAGGGATTAAAGTGTGAGCCCAAGTAAAGCAACCTTAATCAAATCAAAATAAAATAGTCTTCTCACGCAAGGAGTCCTGATTCCCCCCCATATATTTCTGTCAACAGTTTGTCCTTGGGGAAAATGGCCCTGACAGCTTGTGTGTGTGTGTGTGTATGTGTGTGTANATTCCCCCCCATATATTTCTGTCAACAGTTTGTCCTTGGGGAAAATGGCCCTGACAGCTTGTGTGTGTGTGTGTGTGTATGTGTGTGTGTGTGTGTGTGTGTGTGTGTGTGTACATACATTTTTTGTGTTCAGTTTCATTTTCCATAGAATTGTGAACTTGTTTATATGCATTTAATTTTTGCACAGTGAATACAATCACTCAGAATTAAAATAGTTTAAAGGAATCAGCAATCAGGTTGATGCCAGGTTGTTTTTTTTTTCTTTTTTAAAATATTGCTTTACCACTTTCTCCAAAGCATCTTAAGCTTAGGTTTTTGTACTAAGCTATTTAGAGATTTACCCATTTACGCAGCAGGGTAAACTTTACTGTATCAGTTCAGGGTAAATGTGTACCTTAGACAAACTTACTGTGGGATTTGGATTGCAAGGCAAAGGGTCTAACCACTATGCAATCTACTGCCCTCAGATTTGTGCAGCTTCCTTGGGTTGACGCTGCATCCCTGTCTGAATTTGGAATCATCCTGTGGTCCTGAAATGAGGTTCCTTTCTTGAGCAGCAGGTGTGGCTGATTTTTGGCAGCTCACTTACCTTGTAGTGTGCTGCCCCTGTTTCCCCACAGGCAACTACCCAAGACCACCCAGTTATGCAGGGGCCCCCAGTGGCAACTACAGCGGCCCGGGCCCTGGGATAAACAACAGCCTCGGCCTGAACTCCAGTAGCCCCATGCACGGGCAAGGTCCTGGGCAGCCGTGCGGGTCCGTGTCTATGGGACGCAGCCCAGGTCCAGCTATGGGCAGCCGGCCATATAGCAGTGTCGGCAATGTAGGCGGAGCGGCCCCCAGCTCGCCCAGCATGCCTCAAACTGCAGGACCCGGGATGGGACCACCCACGGCTGCCGTTAATCGGAAGGCCCAGGAGACGGTTTCCAACACCATGCTGACCACAGCTAACTCCACCCAGGGCAGGTGAGTGACACTGAGGACAATTCCCAGCGACACGTTGGCATCACCCTGCTGTTTTCGTCGTGTTTCCCCTTAGAAACATTCACAAAGGATCAAAACACACTTTAAAAGCCTTGTAAGTACACGAGGCAGCTGGGGGATTTTCATGGCTCCATGGTGACATTCATGAGACCGCCGACCGTCTAATGTGTTACCATTACGCTGATGGGGGCAGAACAGAAAGTTCTGGAAACCACTGGGCCTTTTAAGTGGAGCCTCCCGCCTGTTTAAAGCAAACCTTAATCCAAATGTCAGGCAGCTGGTGGGACTGTTTGTAGGGAGCGGTGGCCTGCTGGACATCTGGCCCAGCATCAAAACGTCTTTCTGTCTTTGTCACTTCTCATTGCAAAGTTAACTATTGGTCAGGGGGTTGTTTTCTCTTAGGGTCTAACAGCAATCTTAACACAAATGTCTTCAGCAGACCTTGTCGGGTTGTGCGTGCGTGTTCTTTGATGACTGCTCTTAACCCATACTATAATAAGATACCCACAGACCAGTGTCTGTCCAGTTGAGGCAGATTAACAGTGCTGTATTTGCTTATACATTTTTCAGTGTATAAAAAGAATTGTTGACCGTGTCACATGGGGTGGTGTTATACAAAAAAGCAGGTTGGGTACCATGTGTCATGGTCTGTCAATTGCAGAACTTCTAAACTGTCAGTTACGTGGTCAGTGCTGTGATTGCGGGTTAGAGACCATCTATTTTAGAGTAGTGTTTTCATATGACTTCACAAAGCGCACCAGGGCAGCTCTTGCAGTGTCCAGTGTGTGAGTCAGGTAATGTCATTGGTGTCTTCGTTTGTTTCTGCTGTTAGCGACACAGTCACTTGCCTGGATGAAGCCTTAGTTTGAGTTATACAGTAGAAGTGAAAATTGAGAGCACTTTGTGGAAGCTAGTTTTTTGTTCAGGAGACATTTGAGTAACATGTTACTGAGGAAATTGCGTATTACCCAGGATGCCCACCTGGGCTTACATTTTTCACTGATGCTGTGGATACAACCTTTCAGCAATTAAAAAAATGGTGACGCATCTTGACCCTGAAACTATCAGCTTTGCTGGTTTGTTTGAGGCGGATTAATCTTTTCTGGCTTGGTTATTAATCATTATTTGTGGTCGTTTTCATCCCATATTTCTGCCTAACTCAGGGCTCTGTCATCAGTGACTATGTGGAGTGTGTTTTACAGTTTTTTTTAAATCCAGCTTTCCCCTGAGGGCCACTGTTCTTTCATTCTGCTCCAGACCCCCGTTTGCCAAGTCTCCTGCCTACTCAAGCCAGACTGGGCCAGGGCCTTGGGCCACGCCCCAGCCTCCACATCTCAGCTCCCCGCCACCATCCACGATGCCCCAGTACGAACAGTACGGGTAGGTCTGGTGCAGTCTGCTGCCCCTCCCAGAAAGTAGTTCTTTCTCTGGACCTGGACCTCACTCTGCTGCTGACAATGAAAGTGGCTGAATAACCCACTTGCAGCACTGATGACAAGCCTGTAGCCTGTCATCAGCACGACTCGTCTCTGTAGTCCCACACTTACTGGTCACTCTGCTCAGCCCCTTACTGACCAGTGGCTAGAAATTGGAGCAGGAGGCAGGGCCCATGGGGCCAATATTGGGTTTTTGCTGAGCTCCTGTTATGCCCCAGCGCCTCCCAAACAGCCATCGACTAACACGATGCATGTAGCCAGATATGCAAGTGTGACATCATCATTTCAGTTTACTCTTGAATGCTGGCAATTTTTTTTTTTTTTTTGGTTACACTGCTATATATTGATTCAAAATTGCCCTTAACTTACGTGCATGTGTGATTGCCCTGTCCAGGGTGTAACTTGCTTCGTGCCCTGTGCTTTTGGGATTGGCGCCGGATTACCAGGACCCCACATCAGTCAAGTGCTTAATGGTGTGGATGAATATTCTGCCTTTAAATAGGGTCAAAAACTTGGACGTAGCCACCTGTATCCGATGCTCCCCTCGAGACACCAGTTTAATGCTTCGAGTGCCAGAATGTGGCGTCCAATTACAGCGATGTTTCTTTAAATAAATAAATAAATTAAAACTCAAATGAGAAAGTCATCATCGCTCTTGTACCATAATAATGACAAATTAAGCGCCGTCCGTGAGGCACAACAATTGCTGGCGTCAATACATCATGAGCCGTTTGGCATTTTGGAAATCAGTGGCGTCTGACGTCCTGTGATTAATGGCCGGTGCTGTGGGAGGGGGTGTTAATGCTGGGGGGGGCATTAGGAAAGGAGCTCAGTTGTCTATGGGATGTGGCACAACACGACGCGTGCTGTTGTGCCAAATGAGAGGAGCCGTCACTCATTCTCCCTGCCGTATCCCCAAACGACGAGCCGCCGTGCTTCTAGCCGCCCACCTCTCTCTCTCTCTCCCCCTCACTTGCTCACTCGCTTGCTCGTTCCTTCTCACTCCCCCCACAGCATCCAAACACAGACATACCCCCCACCCCTGCCACACACCATTTAAAACGCTCTCCTGGCCTTAATTAACATTTCAGATCGTATCTAAAGATAGCCTTTTTTATTAAGCGTTGCATGTCAGGCACAGTTAGGCCCTGGCTTTGAACAGCGGCCAGAATATCGGGTTTCAGACAGAGCTGCGCCACTGGACCGTGGCAAGAATACCGGATTCGCCGGTTAACCCCGACGTCCAGAGCCCCCTGGAGACAGGGCTGAGCTGTTCTCCGTTGCTGTGGCGTCTCCTGTGTTAGGGAGGAGGAGGACGGGGGGCGCGGGGGCTGAATTGAACAGACTCTCTCACTGCCTGCAGTGGACTAGATCTCACATCTGGATACAAATCTGAGCATGGTGATTAGAGATCCTGGGCCCAGAGAGAGAGAAATGGAAATAAAACATGCCTCATGCATAATAAATAATCGCCCAGCACCCCCTCCCCCAGCCCCAGTCCGTCACTGTTATTTGCATTGTTTTTTTCCCTCCCCTCGTCCCCTTATTCCCTTTGATGTGACAGTGTGTCTTCAGCCGCTGCTTAGATGTGGCTCACGTGAGGGGGTGGTTGCGAATGCAATTAAAGCAGTCTGACAAAGATGGGACTGCGAACACACACATACACACACATGCGCGCATACGACAGCTTCGAGGTGGTGGTCTGACAGACTGGGTCATACCCAGCCTTTGTACTGCATTGAAGGCTGGTCACAGTCAGCTCTTCATTTTGTTATGCTTTGTTTTACTGTATTTGTTTCTGGACTGATTGTGATTTCCCCCCCCAATTTCCTTTTCATTGTACTTGAACCCAGGTTCAGTTTCACTGCTGGTACGACTTTGATCATTTCTACCGGCTGAGAGAGATTAGACTTTGCNAAACTGACTCATGAAATGTGCAATGTGATTTACCCACCATCAACTTCAATTAGAGCCGGACCCCCCCCCCCCCCCCCCCCCCCGGCTGCCTCTAGATTGTAATCTTAGTGGAACGTTCTGGAGCATTTTAAATACATTATTGCAACTTGAAAGACTCGGGGTAGGCAGAGCGCCGTCTAGTATTTCTGGTTTCCGGCTGTTGTGTGGAAGCCCTGTGTCATGGTGGGAAATGAGGGGCCACACTGAGTGGGGTAGTCAGGCATGGACCAGGACTCCAGGTGTTTGTGTCTGTTACTGTTTTTGTTGTTTGTTGAATAGCCAAAGCTTTTTATCCAAACCACCTGGTTTGAAACTGCAGTGCCGGTCGTCCCTGGAACATGAACAGGCAATTTTTAGGTTTTAAATCTATGTCCTTAACTGAAATACCCCTCCTCGAGCCACCATACCCAGACCTACCTCAACAGCTACTAGACATAAAATCCTCCTGGAACAGAAGACACAAGAGCAAGAAAAATGGCCAAGTACTCAGAACAAACAAGCTTTAAAAAAATCAAAGCAAATAAAAAAAAAAAAAGCTGAAAGAGAAGAATAAGCGCTTTGGGGAAAATCCTTGCCAAATAATTCATTTCTCACCTCCTTAGTAAGTAAATTTGCTAAATAAATAAGAAACACTTGAATGTGGAGAATCCTGTGCTGCCTCTAGTACTGTCTCCCATAGCCTTGGTGGGGAGCGTCTGCTCTAATGAATGGCCACAATAAATGGCTTTTCTCCCTTGCAACTGTTTGATGTGGGTCGCTTTTTTATTTTATTTTTTTATTTTTTCAAGATTTAATATGTTTAAACTGTGCTTTCATTTTAGGTTTTATTTCCTGTTCTGCTTGTTTTGGTTGAGTCGAGCTGCCTTTGAGTAGCTCAGCCTTGAAAAGCAGATTGTGTCCATATATAATTCATTTCCCCCCAGCCTGCCAATGGTGCCGAGGGCCTTGTTACAGCCGTGCCTAGCAGGGCCCCACACCTCACACCTGCAGGGTGAAAGGACGTCTCATGGGGCACTTTAGAGCATGGTCCAAAAACGCTCACCTAGGAATTTGCGTCGCTGCAGAGTGCAGCGGCAAAACAAGGGCATTTTGATACAGTCTGAAGCTGGTGTGCATTTACCACGGCTTTCTGCAGCGCTTGTTGCCATTATTGCCAGACACTGCTGAAATGTGCAGAACTCAACAGGAGACCTCTTTTCATATCCCTCACCTCAAGGAGACCTGAGACCTACCAGATGGCATCATTCAAGAGCATAAAATTTTCTGATATGGCCCATTTGTATATTACTAGTCCAAGGTCAGTCAAAAGTTTGAGTGCATAGGCAGCAAACTAGTTTTTGTTTGCATTTGGCATTGTTTTGATGAGGAAATAAGTTGCCATGTTTTCTCAGCTCTTCTGCAGCACATCTCAGAGAAGTAGGACAGTTGTAGGTTGTTTTGTCCAGTTCACCCCATGCAGGTATTACCCAGGTAGATTCAACTATTTCTATTTTCACTTGTACTGTATTAACCATTTAAACCCATCAGGTGATTTTTTTTTTTTTAATAACTGGCTTTTAATTACTAGATTTGGTAATATTATAAACTCTCGTGTGCAGTGGCAGCTGTTGGTGGGAACAGGAACATTGTGTGCAGTTTGCTTAGCAAGAGTGGAATCTGATAGTAGTAAATTGTGAAACACGGAACACACAGACTTGAAATTAAAAAAGGTTGATGGGTTGCAACTGTGAGGTGAACTTGAACTCATCAGAAAAAGTGGCTTTTAAATGATACATTTGTTCCACTTATGACTTTTGTGATGTTGTGGGCCAAGTCCTATTGGCTCAAACCTTGACTGGTGGTGTAACATTAGGAAAAAATAATAAAGTATATAGTTCAAGTGAAGATGATGATGATGATTATGATGAAGATGTGAATGGAAGACAGTTTCATGTTTAGGGTTTGTTACTGTTAGCTGTGGCCTATCCTTTCTAGGCCCAGTGATGTACAAAGCACCTGGCTAGGGGAAGTGGATTGGAGACAAATCCATAGATCTATGATCTCTCTTCCCACTTGGGGCATCATTGATCTTAATCCATTCTTTTCCACAAGGTAGAGGTAGGCAGAGGGAGGAGTAAAGTGTCCATAGGGAATGATGTTGCTGGGAGGAGGGGAGTAGCATCATTGTAAGTTGATTTGGGCAACCTAAAAAATAAATAATGGAAATAATATTAAAGTATGAACCATAATCCTACCTACATCAGTTTTGCACATTTGTTTGATTTCCTTTGCTTTCATATAGGTTGGCCCAGGAGCCTGAGCTTGAACTGCTCTTTGCTGGACTGCTACCCATTGTCATATACCTGCTGCTCAAGGAAGATGGGCAGAGCCATTGCACTCCTGCCTGTCATTTTGGCAAATAGTGCCCCTTAGACTCATTCCCCTTAACCACCTTATTTGGCCGCCCCCAACCTGAGGCAGTCCTGTAATAGTTCCTTAACCGTAACAAGGTGGCATTGTGTGCCAAACTGACTGACCTGAACCTGTCCGTCAGCAACGCGCCAACTCCCTTGTACTGTCACATTTACAGGTGTTCCCTCAGCCAGTTCTGAATCACTTGGCTGCGTCCCTGACACAGAGGGGCCCCTCACTGCTCTTCACATCTCCTGCTTTTTACTCCCAGTTCACTCTTCGCTGCTTTTGAAGGAGAAAGTGCTGGAGAGTTCTACGCTACATTCCCACCTGCTCCCCCCACCCTGTGGTGCTACTGTCAGCAGCTCTCCTTGGATTAGAGCTACCACCCTGTGGCAGTGCTCTCACTGTGGGCCCCCTTCTGATTCAGCTAGTGCCCCCCTCTCCAGCCAGCCAGTGACTGATGTGCGCCAGGCTGTAGATAAGCCTCTGGAGCATGGGGGGCAAGTGGGGATTGATTTCAGTTGTTTCTATAGCAACAAATGACATAATCCTTTGGAGGAAAAGCACACCTTGATTGTCAGCTGAAGTTGCACTTGCAGTGGGTGGAAGGTGGCCTCACTGACGCAACTCTGCTCAGCACTGTCTCCTTTTCATCAAAACGCTCTGTCACAGTGGGGTGTGTCTGACCAGGCTGATCTGTCTATCTGCCCTGGTGCTGCACTGCCATGGACTCCCTTTACGAATGCTGTGGTTTCTCCCGTTTGCAGGCAGGGCAGCTACCCTGGCACAAACCAAATGGCAATGATGGGGGCCAGCTCACCCTACAGCCAGCCAGCTGGGAACAACTCCGGGATGATAACACCACACGGCCCACCATACAACATGCCAACCACAGGTAATGCCTGGAGGAACCTGAGAAATTGTGGGTAACCTGGTTAGGGTTACTATAACTGACCCAGTTGACCCTAATGAGCAGATTCTGTCTAGACTCCCAGACACCTATAGAACCTGTTAAGGTTTTAAATGATTCCTTATCTGATGCTTTTCTCTGGGTTCATAAACTGTTTGGTTTGTACACACGATCCACTAATTGAGACAGCGGGATAATTTTTACTGTATCACTTCAGATTGAGTACTTTGACCAAGACTGCTATAGCAGGTAAGAGGATGTGAACCCAGGTCCTTCCAATTGCACCAGTGTTTAGCTGTCAATACCAAGTGTTTCTGTACTGTGATCGGTTACTCACAATCTCCTTCCCTTTTACCATAGCTATGGATGCACCTTGTACAGTTTTTAACTGCTAACATTGGCCAGACTTCAAAAATAAAAATAAAATGCAACAAGTCTTGGGCTGCTACAGTTTAACGTTTCCCAAGAACTGGGCTGGACTGCAAACATAAAGGAGATGAACTGGGTATATGTACATTTATTCATTTTTCACACTTTTCTCCAAAGCAACATAGATCTCTGAGTAAACAAAAGTGCATTTCGATTATCGAAGAACAGTCACTTAGCCAAGTTCCAGTACATGTTACATGAGGAGCTGGATATAGAATTGATGGGAGTGGATCAGCAACAGCTCTAACGCAGCTCGGCGTCGAGAGGGGCGGAGTCTTGGCCGTTTGCCCTGAGCATCTCTGCTGTGTTAACTAAAGCGTGACACCATGAGAAACCTTTTAGTTTCTTCTTCAAACACTCAGACACACTGCACTTCCAGTTTCTCTTGCGCTCCAGCATGAAAATCAAAGAGGTTTTATTTCACCGCCACCCTTCAACCTTTTTGCCAATTTCTGCAATTTAATGGAAAAATGTTTCCATGCAACATTACAATGCAGAGGATCGGGGCGTGTGACATTTGGAATGCATCGCATGAATCAGACCATCAAGGCTCTTAAAAAAAAAAAAAAAAAAAAAAAACTGCCTTGCTACCTTAGGGACTGTTTAAAAAAAAAAAAAAAAAGCGATTAGTTTCACATTGTGTTGCATTCAGAATAGAAAATGAAAATAAAGGAATGGACCTTGGGACTCGACTAGATTTTAAGTGTGGAGAAGTTTAAATTAAAGCATTCCAGGTCACAGTTTGTTCGCTTCTTTGATTCTCCATTGAGACTAAAGCTGCATACAGACAGTTTAGCTACAAACACAAAGGATGCTCAGAAATTAATCATTTCTCAGCTGCTCACGGATGACAGCATACTGGGCCAGCAGGTGGCGTAGTGGTTAGAGCTGTGGGTTGAGTCAGTGTCCTCACAAAAGAACTAGATTTGAATCCCACTTGCCACTGTAAAACCCCCTGATAGGTACTTAACCTGAACACAGTAAAAATTGCTCAGCTCTATACATGAGTAAATCACTGTAAGTAATTTGGTGTACAAACCTAATATTATAAGTTGCTTTAGGCAAAAGTGTCAGATAAATGTGTGTGTGTGTGTGTGTGTGTGTGTGTGTGTGTGTGTGTGTGTGTGTGTGTGTGTGTGTAATATATACATATTTATATATAATATTAATCACTGGGAAAAAAGGCCTAATCTGCCAAACACAGCTGTAATGTGGTCAGGAAAAAAAAAAACTTGCGCAGTCTTTTGGCTCTGTTCACAACTTATAAAAATCATGTAGTTCAGCCAGGTGTTGCTGCCGTTGTTACTGCTAGTCAAGGTCTCAGTTCAGCAAGACCCTCAGCAATGTGCTGCACTTGGCTAAATCGCAACAGGACTTTCCACTCTGCAACTTGAAGCCGATATATCTTTTGGTTGCAAATCCAATTCCTAAACCGCTACACCACCCACAGATGAGTACATGCTGCCCAGTTTCCATTATTATCTAGTGGCAGCTGTGGAATTTTGTGTTAAGCTGGGTTGATGTCAGAAACCTAGGCTAGATGTTGGAGCAGTCGGTCGACCATTGTACCGTGGTACACGTCTGCCTTTGCATCGAAATGTAAAATATGTTCAACGAACACGTACTCAATATATGCACAGCTCATAATGTGTTCAAAAGCATATAAGATGTATGCAAGGTTATACAGTATGTCCCTGCACAAACGCGCGCGCACGCGAGTGTACACACACACACACACACACACACACACACACACGACTCATGGAGAAATGGGCACCTGCTGCTATGTCTGTAATTAATGCGGGCTGTGGCTGGGGTTGAGCTGCAGAAGAGGGTTGGGGGAGGTGGAGCTGCCCTGTTCTCTCCATCTCCCAGAGTCACACAGGAAGGCCACCCCCTGGGATCCCAGCATGCCCTGCAGCCCTGACATTTGCAGTAGTGAGCATGCTCTCAGAAGACAGGCTGAAATTAGACAACCGCTTACAAGCATGATGCCAGCAGCCTTGCTACTGCTCCTCAGGACCCCGTCCACCACCAGAGAAGCTTGGGTGCACCATTCAGAGAGCATAGGAGAGAGCACACTGCCCCCTAGCTGCCGGAGGAGCAGGGAAAAGATACATTCCCTGTACCAGAAATTATAGTGTTTCTGACCCAAGTGAGATGGTGGAATCCTTTCAGCACAATGATTTTTTTTTCTTAGTCTTGACTTGTGACCCAAAATACTCAGAGCAGCTCAGAAGGCGTGAACTCGAGCATACACCTTCTCCAGTGTGCCACCCACCTTCTTTCCGCTTGCAGGCAGCATGGGACAAGTGGAGAGCACTCCTCACCCGCTCTCTCTCGCAACCATGACCTTGGGTATTGATATGGATATGAGCAGCAAGGGAGTGAGGGATCCAGCCATGTTGTTCATCCAAGGACCTTCTTGCCACAAATGTACAGCACTGCCCAGCAGGATTTTGAAACTGCAGGGCCCATGGCAGTATACCAGTGTAGTGCAGTGGATGGCCCTGAATGAGAAAACACTTTTAAAATGTTGTGTCTTTTCCTTTGTCTGCGTAAAGGGCCAATGAGTGGCGCTGGTGATGGTGTGATGGCTGCTGATGCAAAGCAGAAATCAGAAAACAAGGAGGACTCTATTCCAGCTGAGCCTTCTAAAGCCAAGGTATTACACTGGCCTCCTCTCATCCACTTTCTGTCCTTCCTGGTTGAGCTCCAGTAACAGCAGCACTATGGTCGCTGGCCAGGCAGCTAGCCATTCCTATCACAAGCACCAAAACGGTTGTCTGAACATTTCCGATCAGGAACGGCCTCTCTAGCCAATTTTCCTTGTTTTTGTTCCCTCCTCCTTTTGTTACATTTCTGGGTTAAACTTGTTCTGCTTGTACTGAATGTGAACCTGAGAATTACTGCCAAGTTACTGTGTTCTCCCATTCACTAAAAGATTCTCTCCTGCTTTAGGGAGGTATTTGGCTGAATGGCAACCAACATACACTGGAAAGAGTTGTTGGTACAAGCATACCAGTCTGTCAATAATTTGTTCCGTACTCCCTAACTTGTCTTTATTTGCAGTTAGTGTTAAGCAGCAGTAACAAGACCTGTTTTAGACTCCAAACTCAGCATTTTGCTGGTGGTCTCCCCCAACCCCATACTTAGTTTCTCTTCTGGTTTAACATTTTTCTCAGATTACTTTCTTTGCTGATAACACAAGTTCATGCCCTAAATTATTCATGGCATCCTGATCTTTTGGAAAGACCTCCATAAATCCACACAATCATGGTCTCTTTCCAAACCACTCCAGCAGTGTGATATGAAACACTAAATTAAGTAGTTTGTTTACTGAAGTTTGGAGTAGATCACACACTCCACCCGTTTTTCATCACCGTACTCAGAACAGTGAGTGTTACACTGTAGCGGCAGCTTATTTGGTCATTTTATCATGGCACGTCTTTCAAAACCTCTGAGATGTGTTCCACGGGAGAATATGAGGATAGGGGGAAGGAAGAGGGGGAAAAATGAAGGGAGAAACTTATCATTTCCACTGGTTTTTACCTGTTCTCCTCTTTTTGTCCCCTTCTGCCTTTCTCTGTCACAGGATGGCTACAACACTCAGTGTATGTCCCAGCCCCCTACCCCTGGCACCATGCCTGTCCCATCCCCCTTGTCCCCCAGTCCTGCTAGCCTCTCCTCGTACCATGGTGATGACAGCGATAGCATTAGCAGCCCTGCGTGGCCCAAGACTCCATCCAGCCCTGTAAGTGTAGTGCATTGCTGTGCTCCTCTGCTCTCTGTATGGTTGCCTTTTATTCTTACTGTTCCTTTTGCAGCCTCCACATTTGGTTTATACCTCAATCTGTGGTGGTGGAAGAGAATGTATTGGGCATTCTTGTACAGGGACCACCTACTACTCCCAAACTCCCCGTACCGAAGGAGCTGGCTTCTGTGTGCATGATGTCAATGGCTTTGCTCACTTTTTCCCCCTCTACCCCACATCCTCCTTCCAGAAGTCTAACTCCTCCACTGTGATGGGCGAGAAGATCAGCAGGCTCTACGAGATGGGTTCTGAGCCGGAGAGGAAAGCATGGGTGGACCGTTATCTGTCCTTCATGGAGGAGCGGGGCACGCCTGTGTCCGCTCTTCCTGCTGTGGGCAAAAAGCCCCTGGACCTGTGCCGCCTCTACATGGGAGTGAAGGAAATTGGGGGTCTCGCCATGGTGAGGATCCTGTGGAGAATGGGACACTGCTGGTGGGCTCTAGTGACAGTAGGCTGACTTTTCCAGGGCTGAGAATACATAGTTTGGCAAGTATTGGTATATTTAGATTGTGCAGTGGAGATTTTGACTGAACTTATCTATTACAAAAAGAAGCTGCAACACAGAGTAAGAACTACATACAGCACTGGTACCATCTCCATGCAGTAGGCACTTGACAGCAGTGATTCTCGCTGGATTCACATGTCTGCCATCTCCTTTCTGCAGGTGAATAAGAACAAAAAATGGAGGGAGCTGTCAGGCTGCTTGAACGTGGGCACCTCAAGCAGCTCTGCGAGTTCCCTCAAGAAACACTACATCCAATACCTGTTTGCCTTCGAGTGCAAGGTGGAGCGTGGTGAGGAACCCCCACCTGAGGTGTTCGCTGTGGCTGATGGAAAGAAGCAGGCCAAGATCCAGCCGCCATCTCCTGGTGAGCAGGGTGCTGGCGGTGTACGGTGTGGTTCTCACTCTGCTAGTTTTTGAGAAGTTACAAACAGGAGAGATTTTTGTCAGGACTTGACCAGACCGCAAACTGATGCTGGTTGTTCTCTTTGCTGTTGGTAGAGATTTAAAAATCAGATACTGTGAGATGAGTACACAAAAATGAGTTCTCTAATATATGCAGAGTATTTTGTTTACTTTCGATTGCATTGGCATTATTGTTGTTTCTTAATGGGCGGTAGTCCTGATTTAGGACTTATCTGGGCATCTGTTTATTTTGCATCTCATTGAAATGTGAAAGTACTTTGACAAAAGTTCCCTCATTTTACCAAGCTATTAAATTACAGATGCACTTTATCGTTTTGAGTTTGGAAAATGTCTTTTCATATACAGGACCTGATCACTTGCTCTTCCAAGTCCTGCAATTTCATTTCCTGCGAATAAGGAGTTCAAAATTAAGACTGACTTTTGAGTTTTATTGTGGAATGAGTTCCCTCAGTCCTTTAGAGCTGGTGAATCCCTTTCAGCATTGAAGAAGGGTCTCAAAATATACCTCTTTTCAGACCCCTTTCTCTTTGGGATCACACAGTCTTGCAAAATCACGTTTGTAGTTGTGGTCAATTCTATTAGCTGCTATATCTTCAATGTGCAAAATTGTAGCACGAGACCCCCCCCCCCCCCAGGTCATACGTTGCTTTAGAGAAGTGAACAAATAAAAATTTAAGTGTACCTAAGGCCTTTTATACAACTGGTACAGTGTGGTAATTACAGTCCTAAACATTTGAGTGTTGTTAGATCCTAGCCAGAGTGTACTGGAATTTAGAGTATTTTAGCATGTTGGCCAAGAATGGAAATGGTCAATTTTGTCAGACTGGATTTGTGATGCTAGTTTAGAAACAAGAATAACAACTTAGAGGAAATAATGTTGTCTTTATACTAACAAAGCTGTTATAGTATTTTAAATAAAAGTAGGCTAATGGGTAGAAATTGGCAGGCGCAGTTCACTGGTCATAGTAGAAGAACTCTTCTGTGTGTGTGTGCGCGTGTGTGCGGTGGAGGGGGTCATTCCCTCATTGTTGATTTAACAGTGTCAGTTTCACACAGTGCAGTTTTGCACTTGGCCTTGCAGAGCAATCCGTTCTCACCCTTGGGCCTACCCCTCTCCCACAATCCATCTCTTTCTGGTCCCAGGTTGGTGCATGCTCTGCTGGGGGGTAGCTATAAATAGCTAACAGAAGATGATGTCACAGGGAGGCCTGAGCAGCCAGGGGGTTCCCTAAAGGATGATGAATGGGAGTGAGGAGGACGGCATATAAACACAAGTGACCTCCTGTGACCCCATTCGCAGGCAGGCAAGCCAGGGAGAGTAAAGCCCCGCCCCCTTCCCCCCATGTTGGATGGAGGGCATTCCAGTTCACTCCATGCAGACCAACTACCCCCCTTGGCCTTTAAAGAAGGCGAATACACTTAACCTTTACTAACCTCTGTTTACATTTTTTGGAACGCAGTGCTTCCCCATGTGGCGTTGCTCACTCTGTGTGTGTGTGTGTGTGTGTGTGTGTGTGTGTGTGTGTGTGTGTGTGTGTGTGTGTGTGTGTGTGTGTGTGTGAATACACATTGGGGAACCCTGGCCCTGCAGTGAGAAGGCACTGGCCTGTAAATTATTCACAATTAATGAATTTTTAAAGCCAGCCTTTTTTCTGCTTGGTTTTTTTTTGTTTCTCCACAGTGATACCTCAGTGAAGGGACAGAGTACTGTGGTGTTTACTTGCGTGTTTTCATAATGGGTCTCTCATGCCCGGAAAGCAGGCGGCAGCAATCCCGAGTCCTTGAGTGTAATTATTGCTCTGTCCCTCAGCACTATGTCACAACTGTTCTCTTCCTTTCCCCGTCTGCCGCCATTTTGTGTTGCTAAGTGACGGCGTTTGCTTCCCACGTTTCGTCGGTGTGGATGGGCACGAGGGGGATCTGTGGCAAGTTCCTGCAGTCAGTCTGTGGGTGTAGCACCAAATATGACTCCTGCTGGGGCATCGCCTACAGCATCCAGCCAGCATCCAGTCGAGTTTGTGTGTACATACATATATGCTAGTGTGTAGCAGTTCCTCCTTCACTTTATCTGAAAAATTTCCTCCAAAGCAACTTATAAGGTTTAGTTTGTACTTTACCCGACTTACATTAATTTACCCATTTCTCTTGCTGGGTAATTACTCTACCCATATAGATTAACTTAACTACAGCAGGAGGTGGGATTCAAACCTAGGGAATTTGATCGAGAGATACTTGCTCTAACTGCTGCTGTGTGTGGTCTAAAGCAGTTAACAAAGGGTCAGTAAACACTGGTTCAGCTCAGTGCCGGTGTGTGTGAGGTGTGTGTGCACAATGTTGGGTGCAAAGACTCTCTGGGGGGGGGGGGGGTCTCTTGTTTCCCATTTGAGAGGATGCTCATGGTTTTATTTTTTTCCCCAATAAGCGCAACTCAGGTTTCGACTAAGACTGCTTCTCATCTCGCCCACCTATTCCATCATCCTGTATTTCTGCTCCTCCTGTTCACCAGCCAACTCGGGGTCCCTTCAGGGCCCGCAGACCCCCCAGTCCACCGGAAGTAGCTCAGTGGCCGACATGCCCAGTGATGTGAAACCCCCGACGCCGGCGTCCACCCCTCATGCCCAGATAGCACCGACACAGGGCGGCAGGTAGGGGGCGCACACGGCATACACAGGACCTCTCTGGTTACAGCCTTCATTTAAACAGCATCAGCTGTCGGTTTCCCAAATGAAGTCTGACCCCAGTGTGCTCCTGCCATCAATTTGTATGCATGAGCGAACGTATATTAATATCAGTTACTGCTTTTTTAATTGTCACAATTACTTAGCACATAAATATTGCTGATAAATGGCTTGTAGCGTACTTTGCTGCTGTGGGAACACAAATTACAATGTTGGCAGATCACTGCATTAAAGTAATTAAGTAAATGTAAGCACACATAGTTGATTAAACAGGCAGTTTTAAGAGTGCGTAATATAAAAATATTAATTTTTGTTATTCAGTTATATGAGCCCATTATCTGTGCATCTGCTTGGATGTTTTTTTTAAAATGAAATTCATGTGTGTCCTGTTAGAGAGTTTTATAATGGTAAAACGGTTTAATTTGGTATGTATGGAAATATGTGCTGCTGACATGAACACCCAGCCTTTGTAGCGTATTTTGTGATACGCATTTGTATGTTTGCGCCTGTGGCTGAGTGTATGGCCCTCCACTTCTGTTTTTGTTTATGCTTTTGTGTATATGAATCTATCCTGTGATATACTCTGTGTGTGTGTGTGTGTGTGTGTGTGTGTGTGTGTGTGTGTGTGTGTGTGTGTGAGAGAGAGAGAGATGGGGAAAAAGCTCCCACATTCCTCTGCTCTCTGTTGCAACTTACAGGAACAGCGCCATCAGCGTGCAGGACCCTTTCTCAGAGGTCAGCGACCCAGCTTTCCAGAAGCGCAACTCACTGCCACCTGGAGGCCCCTACCAACAGGGTGCCAACATGCCCGACCTCATGATGCGGATGCAGTTCGAGGCCAACAAAGACCCTTTCACTGGCATGAGGAAGGGTGAGTGTGTGTGTGTGTGTGTGTGTGTGCGCGCGCATCTGTGGCATGTTGCCGGGATTGCCGCTCTGAGGGCTGTTGGCAGACAGGACCAGATGCTCTGTTTCCTACACTGACCCACCCACCCATCCACCCACACATACACACAGCCGAATCGTCACCTAGCAAGAGTGCTGCGCTGTGGGTGCTAAGTGTGTTTGGCTGTTGAGTGGAAACTGTAAGGGAACCACTGATGACAGCTGCCTTTTCCACACACACAGCATCTTGTCTAGCTGTCTTGGTCACAACTGAAAGATGATCAGGATAGCACTGCCCTCTAGTGGAGGACTTCTTGACTAAACCCAGTGTACCTAGAGGTATATTTACCCTGGTAACAGTTCACACTGACAGCGTTGGCAGCATATTAAAACTCTTGGTCCGATAAGTGAGGAATAGATTTGCATGCAGTCTAGCTGTAGAGCTCCCTCCTCTGGAGTGAGGCAAGGTCCTTTAGACTGTGCTCTCAGGTATAGTGTCTGGTGCCCAGGTTCCAGGCCACGGGTATCTTCAGGTGTGTCAACTCACAGCTATTTGTCTGACAGTGTTGGAATTTAAATGTATGAATATGCGTCAACACACAGCTGATTCAATTGGTGGGCACGTCTCCTCCCTGGTGGTCAGAGCTGGGTGGTAACCGGAGTTCCTGTCTCACTAGTAGCAGGCAGCGGTGGTGAACCCTTCATGCCTGGGCAGATGCCCAGCAGCAGCGGCATGCAGGAGGTGTACGGCCGGCCCCCGCCCAGCACCATGCAAGGAATGGGCATGGCCCAGCGGCCACAGTACCCCTACGGACCCGGGTACGACAGGAGGTGAGAGGGACCACCGCCGTTGCCAACCTGCACAAAGGACCTCAGTGACTCTGCAGGCTGAAATAATAATGTGAGAAACTAATCCTGACTGCTACGTCCCTCAGGTCAGACCACGTAATGGGCTTAGAGGGCAGCATGGGTCCCCCAGGGAATCAGGGCAACCTGGTACCTACCAACAGTGAGCCGGGCATGTACTCCCCCAACCGATACCACTCTCAACAAAGGTAAGATGCCCTCCCAGAATCCCCTTCTCTGCATACACCGAGCTGTTTCTCTCTCGTGTTGAATCAGACGAGAAACAATTTATAACGATCCTCAAGCAGTGTGATTCTGACACGCTTTGTCGTGCTCGACAACGCGTTTCCTCGCACTGTGTGCCGTCATGGTTCTGTGATTTGCACTCTTTTAATGTGACACCTTAGTGGAATATTGTCACATACCAAAGTGTTACCATGTCATCTGTCGTATAAACTGTGTGTTAGTGTGCATGTTCCCTCCATCACTTGTATGTTTACACGACTTGTGAAGTTGAAAGTGGGTGGTAAAGTACTAGTGTGTTAGGACATACAAACCAAATGTGAACTTCACATGTCCCCACCACCTCAGGCATGAAGGATATGGGCAGCAGTATCCTGGTATGTCCTACGGAGGTCCCCCACCCGGGATGTTTCCCCAGCAGCAGGTGAGCCGACGCTCTTCACCCGGAATCTGGACACCAACTGTTGTACGTGTGATGTACAAAGAGAATTGCCCACATCATTTTGGTGCTACTTTTTGGTGTTTTATGATACTTTGCCTCAGGACTGACTACATGTATGCTGGGTAACAACTTATGGGACACCCTCACAGTGACGGTGAGTGTCTAATGTTTGTGTCCTCGCAGGGTTACAAGCGGCCAATGGAGAGGATGTACGGCCCTCCAGCCAAGCGTCATGAGGGCGACGTCTATGGAATGCCGTATGGCAGCCAGCAGCCGGACGTGTATGGCCAGTATAGCGGCGGAAGCGGCGGTTACCCAGGGCCTGAGAGGCGACCGCTACAGGGCCAGTTCCCCTACTCTTACGGCCGCGACCGCATACCAGGCACCGGCCCCGGGGCCCCGCCACAGCCCCCTCAGCACGGCATGCCTCCTCAGATGATGGGTGGCTCAACCGAGGGGCCCCAGCCGGGCATGTGGCCCCCAAGGACAGATATGCCTTATTCCTATGCCAACCGGCAGAGTCAAGGTGCACCCCCTCAGGTGCACCCCTACCCTGCCTTGTGTCGTGGAGATGACATGGAAAGCCGGTCCAGCCAGGACGGCTCTTGGGCAGGTCACGGGGGCCAGCGCCAGTCTTCCTTCCTTCCCTCGTCATCCAGTTCCATTCCCCCCTTGGCCACCAGAACCCCGCCCTCCTCTTATCAGACGACTCCAACAATGCCGAACCACGTGTCCCGAGCACCAAGCCCCGCCTCCTTCCAACGCTCAATGGAGCCCCGTATATCTCCCAGCAAAGCAGCATTTATGTCACCCCTGAAAGTGCACAAGACGGGGATGCCCATGCCCAGCCAGCAAGGCAGTATCCCCCCTGGCCAGGGATCCCCGCTCATCCGCCGTGACCTTCAGTTCCCTCCCGGGTCAATGGAGGCCACCCAACCTGTCCTCAAGCCACACCGCAGGATGACTTCCAAGGACACTGGTATGTTCTGCCCCCAGGCATCCCCCTGCTCTGAGGGAGGCACATTTAGTGACATGGAGCCATTAGGACTAATTGCCCCGAAAGCCCTCGGCAGATTTTTTTTTTTTTTTTTTTTTTGCTGAAGCATTCTGCACCCAGCGTCAGTCGGAGCACTTTGATTGTGCTTCCTGGGGCCCTGCTGGTCGGCTGCTGGTTTGTATAATAACCTGCATCTCGTTTTGAAATCACGGCTCTAATTTATTACAATTTATTTTAATTTATACTGTATATATTATTCATATTTTTACAGCAGGTGGTTACCTGGCAATTTTAGTAATTAAGCAGCAATTAAGTCTGTTTTTCAGGAGCACCACAGCAGCCGTCCCACCTACGATTAGAACCAAATACCATCTGGTCACAGCTCCTTAGCTGTTGCCCCACGTTGCTCCGCCCCTTCCGATGACTCAGAGTGTACTTATTGGTGGTCCGTTTTCGGTGTGATTCCCCCCCCCCCCCCCCCCCCCCCCCCCCCCCCCCCCCCCCCCCCCCCCCCCCCACCCCCCC
>UFQX01000367.1:1452243-1612993 GCA_900497675.1 Arapaima gigas | reverse complement strand
CCCCCCCCCCCCCCCGACACACCCTCAACCCCTCCCTCTCCTCCACCCGCAGGAACTCCAGAGGCATGGCGTGTGATGATGTCACTGAAGTCGGGGTTGCTGGCAGAGAGCACGTGGGCCCTGGACACAATCAACGTCCTCTTGTATGATGACAGCACAGTGGGATCCTTCACACTCTCTCAGGTAAGAGGAGCTTCAAACTGTTGATAAGCCAAGGATCAAAGGTCTTGTGGGTAAAGCCAAGGTGTAGAGGTGATGTAAGCAGAAGAGAACAGATGATAATGAGGGTTTCCTTGGTTTCAGCTGCCTGGGTTCCTGGAGCTCGTGGTGGAATATTTCAGGAGATGCCTCATTGAGATCTTTGGGATCCTGAAAGAGTACGAGGTCGGCTCTGTGGGCCAAAAGTCCCTGCTGGGTCCCGTTTATGACGAGAAGACTGAAGAACCACCTATTTTAGAAAGCAGCTGTGATGGCAAAATGGAGCTTGAGAACGTGGTGTTGAGGGAGCAACGGCCAGCTAATCAGTGTGATGAAGCTTCGTCCAGCAAAGAAGCCGCCGCTCTAGAACTGAGGAAGGAAGCCACACCAGAAGTGATGGAAGCAACGGTCAAGGAAGAGGTGGGGAGCAAGGAGGGGTCTGACAATGAAACACCTGTGGAGCAGTCTCCTCCAGACCCTCTACCTGAGCTCAGGCCCAAGCAGACCAGCAGGTACGACAGGTTCCCGGTGAAGGTGCTGAAAAGGGAAGAGGACGTCACGGAGGACCAGCTGGAGCACCTGGGGCAAGTGCAGGATTTCTCCAGTGGGCTGCTGCACTGGCAAGCAGGTGGCGGTGACTCCACCACCCATATCCAGATGCACTTTGAGAGCAAGAGTGAGATGCAGCCCTGTAGGACACCGCAGGCCTTTGAAAGCAGCCCTGATGAGCGGACGGGGGCTGCCGATGAAGACATAGAAGCACAGAGGAGCATCACTGCCACCATCGATGACGTGCTGTCTGCGAGACCAGGCACCCTCCAGGAGGGCGGCTCATCCCTGGGGGCGCATGGAGCCTCCTACCCTTTCCGCCTCCAGCCGGCAGAGGGCCAGCGGCGCATCACTGTGCTAGAAGACGAGCCACACACCCTGGACGAGGCGCCACTTTCCACCACCGCCAGCTGGCAAGACTCGCTGGGTCGCCGCTGCATTTGTGTCTCCAACATCGTGCGCAGCCTGTCGTTCGTGCCAAGCAATGACGCTGAGATGTCCCGGCACCCGGGTCTGGTGCTGATCCTGGGCAAACTGGTGCTACTGCACCATGAACACCCTGAGAGGAAGAGGCCACCTCAGACCTACGAGCGGGAGGAGCAGCGTGATTATGACCGCGGCTTGGCCTGCAGCAGCGACGACTGGCGCTGGGAATGCCTGGCTCAGCTCCGGGAGAATGCCATGGTGACACTGGCCAACATCGCTGGACAGCTGGACCTTTCTCTCTACCCAGAGAGCATCTGCCTGCCCATCCTGGATGGCCTGCTGCACTGGATGGTGTGCCCCTCGGCTCAGGCCCGGGACCCGTTTCCAGGCGCCAGCCAGCACTCCACCCTCACGCCACAGAGGCTGGTACTGGAATGCCTGTGCAAGCTGAGTGTCCAGGACAGTAACGTGGACCTACTGCTGGCAACGCCCCCTTTCAGTCGGCAGGAGAAGCTCTTTTCTACGCTGGTGCGCTATGTGGCCGAGCGTAAGCACCAAGTGTACCGGGAGATGGCGGTGGCCATCATCTCGAACCTGGCGCAGGGGGACCCGCTGGCTGCCCGTGCCATCGCCCTGCAGAGGAGCAGCATTGGCAGCCTGGTGGGTTTCCTGGAGGACGGTGTCGCCATGACGCAGTACCAGCACAGCCAACACAGCCTGCTGCACATGGGCCACCCACCCGTGGAGCCGCCCAGCATCAACATGATGTGCCGGGCCGCAAAAGCCCTGCTGGCCATGGCCAAGGTGGAGGAGAACCGGCCCGAGTTTGTGTTGTACGAGGGCCGGCTGCTGGACATCTCCATCTCCTCCGTGCTGAACTCGGGCGTGGCGGCCATCGTGTGCGAAGTACTCTTTCAGATCGGCCACTTATGACAGGAGGCTGCGGGAAACATGGGGCCCACAAGTCTCGTGTGATGGGAGGTTTTATATTTTTATTTAACAAAAATAAAATTTTAAAAGTTTGCGTTTTTATATATATATAAATATATAATATATATAGCTCTTCTGCCCCATTAACTTTTTTTTTTTTGTTCTGGAATTTTAAAGATAATTTTAATACAGATATTTAATACCTGCCGTTCATGTGTTCCGAGTATTTTCTTTTTCTTATATTTTTTTTCAACTTGTTTTAACCAAAGTCGATGCCAGGTCATGGAGAGGGTTTTTCACGTCTTTTACATGTTTTGGGAGTTTTATGAATGTTCATATTTGTACCTGTGTTTTCCTTTTGCTTTAAGAAGCAGATTTATTTAAATTGTGAAAAATGTAGATAGAACTATTCTTGCCACGTGCCGAGACGAGGGGGGGAAACACTGATTCTTGAGAAAATGTACATGTGTCCATCTCTGAGACAAATGAATTTGTGCAATAGGATTTAGTGCAAGTGGGCTTGTTGAGGGGACGCAACGTTTTTTTAACCACGCAATACACGGATCAGGCCACGAGGGGGCAGTGTCGCATGAGCCTACACTCAGAAGAGTTCGTCCTCCATTTTTTCTTCATGTCGAACAGTGACAGAATCTGACTTGCTTCCTTGTGCTCTCATAGCCACAGTAAGCGAGAAAACATCCACAAATGAGCAGTTTCTTTCGTACTTGGACTGCATTTGTTTTATTTTGTATTTTGCCTGTTGGCCAATATGTATATAATGTTGTACATTGGACATGCTCTAATTTTTTCCTTTGTACTTTTGCTTTTTTCTTTTTCAAAAATGTGGTAACTACAAAGTGATGGTAGTTTTTAATCATAATTATTGTTAATGTTGTTATTTAATATTATAAATATTTTGTTATCTGGGTCATATCTTCACGCAAGGTTAACATAAAGGTTGCTATCTGTTAAAACAAAGGGACAGTTTCCTGTAGATGACCACACCAGTTGCCATGTGTTAACCAGACGATACGCAAGTGATTAACTTCAAGGAATTACTCAGTTACCAACCGGTGAAGAACAGATTTTATAGATTTTTTTCCTACAGTGATACAAATGCTGATGTTTGTAATCCAAGATGATATAGCTAAAAAATTAAGGCAAACAAGCAAACATAACAGTACCAAGAAAGAAATACTTGATGTAAATTCCAGTTTTCCTCTGATACAATGAAATATCATTTATTCGGTATAAATCTTTATACTATATGTTCCACATGTTAAGAATAAATGTACATTAAATCTTGATAAGCACTGTGACGGATGCATTTGGTTGCTTTGTCTGCACATTGCAGGGTAAGTATTTGGTTCTGCTGAGTTGTATAAACATCTAAACCTTAACAAAAAATAGTCATTTTTAAATGGTACTTTGGGTGAAAGGTGTGGAAATGGCAGAGAAATTGGCTTCTCCTGGGTGCTTTTTTTTCTCAAGAGCCTGCAGTTTGAAGGTGCTTTGTGTCCAGTTCTGCTGGGACAATATGAAAGTCTGGCAGACGCCGAGAGCCATTAGTCACGGGGCCGGCGGTCACATGACCAGAGGAGATGGCTGTAGGCGCTGCTGTCCTTTGAAACCATCATTGTCACACGGAGTCCCAGACACAGGACAGTGTGCGAGGTCACCCCTTCAATGTTCTCATTACCACCGTGTTCCGGTTTAACTGCAGGTGTCAGTGACCGTTGCTTTGATAATTTTACACATTTCATTTCTTGGGAAAATGCATCTCTAAAACTGAATCTTTGTAGATGCTATGGAATCTGGCACTTTTATAATCCTATTTTGGGAACATCACAGAACACTATTCCATTCCTGATATTAAATGCTTTTGTGGAGGAGCAGCCTCCTTCCAAAAGAATTTCTCCAGGGGTGACCCCTCTCCCCAGTGCCTTATTGGAAGCAGGCCAGGTCCTTCCATGTTTTCTGGAACTAATGCAAGGGAATATTATAAGCAGCCCATTTCCTAACATAAACAATGTCTTTGAAGTGAATAATTTGTGTCAAACCTGTCTGACCTCTTAGTCTGACTTAAGTTTTCAGTAATGCAGCTGTTGCTATTCCAGTGTGATTTAGGACTGTATGATGTGCAAAAACATTACTTTGATTTATTACAAACCAATTATGCAACTCAAATGAAAGGAGGGAAAACTGATAACCTCCCACAACTTTAACTGGAAAAGAAAATGTTTGTATTGTCAGCAGAACCACACAAATGAACGTGACCCCATAGGGGTAGTGCACGGAATTAAATAACATGCTTCTTTACAGATGCTACTTCCCAATATAAACTGTTGACACTGCTAGTTTAGGGAATGTTTATACCTTTAACAGACTGGCAACTTAAAGGTGTTGCAAAGGGACATCAGAAGTGTCTGGGATAGGAAGTCGTCTTTATGAGGAGAGGCCTTCTGATGCCAGCAACCGTCTCCATGGAGGACCGGCACTCAGATGAGAGGAGATGTGGTATAATGTGGCCCAGAGGGGCTGAACTGTACATCAGCCAGTAGGACCTCCCCATTCAGCCTGTTCCATGGGGGGCCTCTGCACACAGGCAGTCCTGCACCATGTCTCCAGGAGGTGCCATGTCCGTAGCCCAAGGGTGCCGGGTAACCAGTCCCAGCTGTGGCAAGAATCCATTTGCAATTCTAGGCTTTTTGTTGACGCCTCCTTGTTCTCTAGTCCTTTTTGCACATCTCTGATAAAGCACCTCCTCGTCTGCCTCAATTTGAGAGGAAGTCTGATTTTACGGCAGCATAATATAAATCGGCTCCAAATAAGGAATGTCATTTGCTTCTCGTGGGCTGCAAGTTATGTAAAAAAAAAAAATAATAATAATAATATTCTTTGCCGGGGAAAGGTGGGCGGCCTGGATCGTGTCCTCAACGCTCCATCTCTGTACAAACCGAATCTGAGAAACTCGGACCACGTGGACGACTGCAGGCGGGAGTGGTTACCTGGGCGACCGGTGGCGTCACGATGGAGCTTCGTAAAGCAGTCGGACGCGCGCCGGCTTCATACGTGACAGATGACGTTGACCGAAACGGGTATTTACTTTTATGTATTGAATATGAGGAATATTTCACACGCTTAGGTTTGTGAAACCCAAGTCCTAGTTCGTTTCACTTATACACTTTAAGCCCAAATAACACTGATACCCACTTCCATTGGGTAGAGTCGTCCTTTACGCCACCGTGGCTGTTATTTTGATAAATTAACATTTACGAATTCCCATCCAATCTCATAAAACGGCAAAATAATCGTACTAATCCACAGCGTTCGCTCCACACAGTAAAGTTTCCTCAATGAAAACCCTCTGAATGGAGCGAATACCGCGGAAGTAGACGCACGTTAAATTTCTGCATTAGACCTCAGTTTGATACAAACTAAAATGCATTATTCGCTTTTAAAATACAGCACCGGTCATCTGACTTTTTTGTATACAGCTATAGTCGTGCAAATAATGCCCATGACACCAATTCTGTTCTCGGTATCTGTTCTGGATCAGCTCTCCGTGAGACCGGCTGGGAACCACCTACCCGGGAGACGACACATTTTTAGGCAACACGTGGGCGGCGCTATTTGGTAAACTGGGATTTGTAGTTTTTTCAGATTGTTGCGATGTCTTCTCAGTGAACTTCCAGCAAATGCAAAACTACGTTACCCGAAGTACCCAGCGCGCCAGCGCACGGTCTTGTCGAAGCCACTCGGCGTCTTGTTTATTAGTCAGACTGAGCCGTGAAGCGGCTCGAGCGCTTGTCCTCCTCAGCGAGCGGCCGAGGCGCGTGCAGTCGGGCGCAGTGTCCACTTTCGCTTTCGGCGGCTTCACGAGACATGGCGGCGCACTGTGACTCGGTGTACCTGAGGAAGGTGCATCAGAGCTTTTTTTGACTGGCTGCTTTGCTTCCTTTGTGTCCGGCTACTGTTGGTGTGTTTTTGTCTCTCCGGAAAGGACCACCCTCCTCAGCCTCGTCGCTGGACTGGTGCGCAAGTTTGTTCGTCCGCCGCCTTCGAGGAGCTGCTGTTTTATCTCCTTTTTGAGCGCGGGCTGAAGATGCAGCGGGGGGTCCGGACGGCCGCGCGCAGCAAACCCGGATAACGAACGGATTTACACACTCTTTTACGAACGTTAATACCGAAAAACAAACACACACGTGAAGGGACTGTGAGGGGAGACACTTCTTACCTTCCACGGAAAGGAGGCGGACTTGCTGGGCTCCGGCGGTCCTCGCCAGGTTTCCAGGGTCCTCCGCGCACCATGAGTGCGATCCGGCGGCCGAAGAAGGCGAACCTCCCGCAGGAAGAGGAACACCGTCGCGGCCGGCCGGCTCTCTGACCCCTGTCTGCTTTCTCTCGGACCGCCTGTTCCTCTCGTCCCCCCCAAGTCCCTTATTTGTCTCTGATCCACTTCCCGATTTCTGATTGTTCCTCCGTTTCCCTCCGATCCCCGCTGGTTTCCCCCCGGTCCCCGTCTGACCGCTTGTTCCTGGTTCGTTTCCCCGGAGGAGGAGGAGACCGGCTGGGGGTCAGTCAGGTTTGTTTTGGCCTCCCGGTGAGGCGCCTTTGTGTTTTACATGTCACACTCAATAAATGAGTCTGAAAAGGTTAAACAACTAGTTTCCCTGAAGTGTCCTGAGTGTTTTGCTGATGAAAAATGTTGATAGTCTATACATGCAAGTTATGAGAACCGTGGATTTTGAGTAGTTTGATCACAATGTGAGAGTTGTGACTTCTCCTCCACTATGGGTTATTAAACTCTACACATGTCCAGTAAGTGAAATCAGCTGTAACATAAACATCAAATAAACCAGGCTCTTTAGGATTGTGAGATTTGCAGCAGACAGGATGCTTTGTAATGAGACTTGGAACCTGACGGTTGTGGGTTCGAGACCCATTTGCTGCCATTGCTGTAGTCTCCTTTCAAAATATCAATCCATTTAATGGATAGTTATAGTATTTAAGTTTTGCTGCCATATTATTATGCTAATTATATATTACAACAAACTGACCTCATCACTCCTATCTGATCTTCTTTGCAGCTGTTAATACTTGGATTTTTCAGTCATTTTTGAGTGTCAGCTGCCGTTGATTCATGCACCTCGGGGTAACTGAATCCATGAGAGAGTGCGAGTACAGTCAGATCAGCACTCGCAGCTCCACGCCCATGGAGTCCCCACACCAAAAGAGAGTCCTCCGCAGAAAATGGCAGGCCTTTCCGGGCCGCAACAAATTCTACTGCGATGGCAGAATTATGATGGCAAGACAGACCGGTGTCTTCTACCTCACCCTGGTCCTCATTTTGATCACCAGTGGGCTCTTCTTTGCCTTTGAGTAAGTGATTTTTGTCTTCTCCCTTTTTGTGTGACACGAGCATTTCTTGTACAACCAGACCCTTCCGACAAACTTTGTCCTGGGGAATTTCATTCTTTTGAAGAAGTTAGGCTGCACAACAAATCTGAAATAGATTTTATGGTCTCATGATACTATATTTGAATATTACAGAATTCCTTTGAAGTTGTATGATCTGTTTAAATGAAACACTGAGGGTTCCCTTGGCCAGTTTGTGAGCTGGATTTCCAGTTCGCTGGGCCAGGATGTCATGTTGCTCCAACAGCGGCTTTGTGTGAAGAAGGCCATATGGATGAGGTATAATTGGAAAGCTCAGGAGGATGACAGTCATCCACTGAGCAGTAATAGCTTCATGGTGGAAACCAGAGTTGTCCTATACAAGGATGACCAGTCTTGGCCCTGTGTTCCTCTGTCAGTCAAGCTGTCTGGCCCTGTTTGTATTTGGGGCTATATGAGCACAATGTCTTTTCTTTGTGTGGCACCGCAGGTATTATCAAGCCTTCAGCACCTCCATCCATCTGTGTTTGTTTACCGAAATCCAGTCTGAAAACATCCTTAATGACATGCAGATGGTGTGGATAAGAAACATGAAATGAGAAACTCATGTTTCAGGATGTGGACAAATCTCAGCTCTTATTGCCTCTTTTCTAGTCACGATTCACACCTATTTTTTTATCAAATGTTTTTTGCTTTTTGATTCGCAGAATGTTTAATGGGTTTGAGGGGTAACTCGGGGCAGAAGAGGATTCGGGATGAATGTGAGCAGCCTCACAGAGGAAGCCGGCTGCCATCCCACCCCCTGCCCCCACTCACCAAGTGCCCAATCACATCCATTTCTCCTCCCCGTAGTCATACATCATCACGCCAGCACTGTGTTGCATGGCACCCGGCATCCGTGTTGGTAAAATGCTGTTCCGCAAACCAGCCCTCTATTTCCTGTGCTGACGTTTAACCATGAGATTTAGACTTTGCTTTGCCATCTGACATCAGCCAGACCAAACTAGTTTCAATCTTACACAGTCCTGTATTTCTTTCAAATGAGAACAACCCCTCCAGTTCTGAAATGGGGGAAATGGTGAGCAGCAGAAATGGTCACACAGAATGAATTCAGTGTGTCTGGTTAGAGGCTGCTGTTGGTTCAGATGCTGTTGCTTTACTACCCTTGATCTTTGCCTTCAGCTTGAGGCATTTATTGATCTTCTTGTCGTACAGTGAGCATCGGCGCAGCTGTGGTGGAAGCACGTTGTGTTGTTTGCCCCAGGGAAACTGGTAAAGAGGCATTTTGTCACTTCTCATCCTCAGGCTCTGGATTGTGTGGCTGGTCCTGCTGACATTGCAGAGACAGGAGTCTCTTCAGTATCATTCTCTCTCTGCTGTGTTGTTGATCATCACGACTCTATAGGTGCACAACGCGGGTGGTGCAAGGAGATGGAATGTGAGCTGTCCACCTTTGGCAGCCCACGTGAGCCCGGCAAGCAGTTTCCTCGGTTACATCACCTCATCCACCCCGTATGCTACTGCTGTGACTGGTGACACTTGCCGTTCTCATCTCGGCTTAACCTGCGTGTGTTAACACCCCAGTAGCTGTCTGGTAGGTGTGTGGGTGTTGGGACCTGAGCAGTACTGTGTTCAGGGTGTGTGTGAGACATGAGTATCAGCAGCCAGCAGCATCTTGTGTATCCTCTTCAGAGAAATGTAAACCAACACCTAGACACCAAAGCCACTCTTCTGAATGTTTCCTAAAAGGACAGGAAGATGGTAGTTAGGGGGTGGAGGACAACTGAAGGCTCAGAAGGTTGTGTGATCAGACAGAACTTTGTCATTACAAAGAAACGCATTTTATGCCTTTAATGTTTTAATACATTGCTCACCATGGACAGATTCGTTTCATTTTTCTAGAAGTGAAACTTTTCTCGCGTGGTCCCCGTTTCAGACGTCCCTCCCCCATTGTGTGTCTCGGCTGACGTGCAAGTTTGTGGTATCTGTGGGTTCATTTCCTGTCCCTCTGGATGTGTGTCACAGTGTGTATTTAAACACTTGAGGGACCTGTATTTTCGGTTCAATGCCAGATGAAAAATGACAATGATGTAGATGCCCCTGAGCTCTCAGGCTCCTTACTTCTCAGCCTTCGCGGGGTTCTGCTGCCCTCATACCCCCCTGCTGAAGATGCACTAATGCAGTATGTCTCCACTCTTTTGGTGCGCAACAGCTTTCTCCTTTGCAGATACTAATTTGAGAGTGTGTCGTCATACTGTGGTCTTGACTGTGTGGGCGATGACCACAGGTGATGCGAGTACTTGCTTGGTATCTTGGTGTTTCCTCATCCTGTCAGACTGTGTAGTGTTTCTAGCCTTCCTGCAATTGCCCATCTTATGTCGTTTTGGTTTTCATCTCAGTTTCCTGTCTCTATAACTATGTTTGGATCGGGTAGAACTTCGGCCCTTTGATCCAGGAAGTGACGTGCAAATACCAGAAACAGATCTAAACCTTTCACTTTGTAGTTATATCTGCCCCCCCCCCCCATTTGTGACTGTTGCCTAGAGTCACATGATCACAGTGGTGTCGTGATTATCTTCCAGGTGGGGTTGGAACACTGATACTGTAAAGGGGAGGCAAATGGAAGTAAATTGTGTGCATGTGCGATGATACGGCCGCTTTACAGACTTTTGTCCTTAAGGTTCCTGGTTTGATTATCATTCCCTGCACTGTGCTCTTACCCTGTAAACAAATACCAGCGTTTGCCCTCTGTGTGCTGGGATACTTGCTGCTCCAACCTGCTCCTCAGCTGGGGTGTAAGTGGGTTGAAGACAGAACAAGCGTGAGACCTGTTGCACATATACACCTAATTTCCCTGTAACTCCCTGACCTCCTGCACGTTGCCCTGTAACTCCCTGACCTCCTGCACGTTGCCTTCCGCACCTTCCTCATGGCCAAAGCACCTTTAATTAGACGCCCATGTCAGAGTGTGATGTCAGGCTGGGAGGGGGGTGTGGTGGAATGATGCTGCATTCCAAATACATAAAATAAGTGTGCTTGGTGAAGCACAAGAGCCACATGTCGACATGATGGATGGCCGTGATATGTGCAGTGCTCGCAAAGCTCTCATTTGAGAGCACTCAAAGGCGCTATGAGAAGATATGTGCACCATCTCCTGCATCTGTTGGAACCTGTATGGAGTCGTCTAATGTGTCACATGTAGAGGAAGAAAATGTTTGTATGGAGAATAACGTGATGTTTGTGTTTTTTAAGGTTGGTATCGTTCCGTTCTGAGGTTGTCTCTTTAGGAGGTGTGATTGTACAAGTGTCATCAGTGTCATCTTGTTGAGAAAATGCTATAAAAACAATTGATACATATTTTTGGCTGTATTGGGAAGCAAACCTGTTCAAGGTCTCTAATTGTGTAGTGTCTTGTTTCAAATCAAAACGATTCATGAATTTAGTAACTAAAGGGTCCCTGATTCCAAGGCTGTTATAGCAGTCATCATAGCAAGAGCATATTCCTGGGATGTAAAGTAACAACCCAAAGATCCATTTGATGCTATAGAAAAGTTATTGATCTTTTGTTACCACTGAGTCAGAAACCCCCCCCCCCCCCGGTAAAATGTGTGTACCAGTCTGTGTGTTACGCTTTTGGTTTTACTCAAGGAGGCCACCTGTTTCACTGGACAGCTGCTTCTTACCTGAGGTTGAAAAGGGACAGTCAGTACAAAGAAAGTGGTCTGTATGACCTTTAAAGTACAGAAAAAAGCTGACTGCACGTGTGTGTGTGTGTGTATTTCACGGGACTTTGTTTTTTCAGAGCGCTGCTACTCTCCATGTCCTCATTTCATACCTAATCCTACTCTCCTGCTTCCCAAATGCAGCTTCCAGACAGATGCCTTAAGGACCCCCCCCCCCCCCCCAAAAAANCCTAATCCTACTCTCCTGCTTCCCAAATGCAGCTCCCAGACAGATGCCTTAAGGCCCCCCCCCCCCCCCGAAAAAAGCCCCTTTTCTGAGTGTTTTTATTCATTTTTTCATTTTTTGTAACTGGCACAGGCTCAGATTTATAAAAAATCTCTTTAGAGCTTGAGATTAGGATCGACTGAGCACTCAGCAGTTTTGGAATCGTAAGTTCCACTGTGGAAATTTCATGTAAAAAGTCATAAATAAATGAAAGGAACTGTTGGCAGTGCGAGAATCCTCAGAATATTCCAGAGCGTCCCTGTGCTCAGTATTTTGGCCACATCTTGCCTTTCCCCGACCTTCATGACACTGTTAGTGTTTGTCTTTGGGCGAACCTCTTCCATTGATCAAAAGACAAAATGCTTGGAACAACAACTTTACTGAGTTATTATTTACGCTGTGTTATGCAGTTTTATTGTTAAAGAATGTGTTGCTTTGGGTAAAACACCCACTGCAGCATGGCGACCAGTCGTCTGGCTCCGTGCAAGGATTCCAGCCCCCATGCAGTGGCGAAGGGGATTATTATCACGGTGGAGCACGGGCACCCTTTTTCTATAACCGTCTCTTTGGTACCTTACCAAGATTCTGACATGCTCTCCTGACATGTTCTCCTCTCACCTGGTACACTAGAGAGCAAACGCCCTTTATTCTCTAAATATCAGCATTTGTTTGGCTATGCAGATTATACAAGGAACAAGACTTAGCTGCTGGGGTTTGCTTTCTCTTATTTTGTGCATAACACTTATTTGCATAGACTGCATTAGCATGAAGCAGATATAATCAATGCCTCCATCTGAGCGTTTAAGTGTCAAGTGTTGGCATTCAGGTTCCCGAACATGGGCAGGTTGTAGCAGGGGGTTCAGAAAGATGGTAATGAAAGAGTATGAGGAGTTGGAGCCCCTGTTCCCCTTTGAGAGGAATGCTGAAAATCCACTGTTGATGAGGGGTTTCAGATCTGGTTAGAAGGGTGGGGTGGCTGCTGGGGGGGGGGGGGGTTCTGTTGAGCAATTTGAAGCTTTTAGCACCCATTCCTCAGGGTTATGTCTAACTTGGCAAACACCTGGAGCTCACTGAGAGCAAAACCAATGTTCAGGGACTCTGTTTTCCTGTCAGAGGCTGAATGGATGAAGCTCAAACACGAGGCATTTGTTTTCCAGGATTTGACCAGCTTTAGAGTTTGGAGCACAGTGTAACTAAGTGGATATTGATACCCTGAGGGGTCCTTTCCATGATTTCTGTCAGAGGCAGATTAAGGACTTTGTCTGGTGACGAATCCTTTTTCTGACTTTAAAATTTATCACTTCTGCTTCCACATATGGGGGAAAACATTGATCGATTTATTAACACTTGTTTGTCCCAGTGAAGGATGCTAGTAGTCCAGAGCTTATCCCATAAGCACAGTGTAAGGCAGGGTACTCCCCTGACAGCATGCCAGTACGTCACAGGGAGACACACATATTGTGGGCAGTTTAGAATTGCCATTTCACCTGAAATATATCTTTAAGAGGAAACAAGAGCACCTGAAGGAAACCCACACGAGCATGAGAACGTTCAGACTCCACACAAGTCTAGGTTGGATTCGAACTTGCGTTCAAACATAAAAGCCCAGAAGCTGTCAGGCTCCTGCCCTACTTAGTTCCACAGTTTAGGTAAAATACTATAGTAATGTACATATATTAACGTGTTTCAATGTGTGGGGAGCTCTGCAGAAGTGAGATGCAGCCCATGCCAGGTGGAGACCTACAGAAGAATGTGACCCAATGTTTGCAAGTGGTTATCCTCCTGTTTATAGTTATGCAAATTGAAGTCTAGCTACAGGAGTGTTGAACTGATAATTCTGCTCTACATAGACTTGTGTAAAATGTAGTGACACCTTGGTCACACACAAGTGAGGAGATGGGTGTCTTTCTATTCTGTAGTGATCTGTGTGTAAGTCAGTGTTAATCCTCAGCTGTCATTAAATGCGGCTCCCTGGCGTCCCTCAACCAAACCCCTCAGTCCAGTCATTTTTGTTTGTGCTCTGTTTGAGCAGATCTTCTCACAGCATTGTCATATCATTACAGTAGTGTGTCAGTGGCCATATCCAGCAAAATGTTCAATTTGAGCAAAAGATCTCCCCAAAACAGTTTGGATGGTTTACTGCTATGTCTGTAGCCATCAAAGCAAATGTTCATCTGTTCTGTCAAAGCACTGAATTGTTGTGTGAAATGTAAGTAAACCGTCTCCTGTTCTGTTTCGTGCATGTTGGCAGCACATAGTGAAATTCATGGAATTACTTTAAGCCACACCTTCATTATCGCACATCTGCAAATTAAAAAAGATTATTTAATGGTGATGAAAATGGTCCTTGTCTAATGTGTTTTCTAGGTGTCCAGTATGAAGCTCTGTGGTCAGACCACAAACATTTGTGGGCTACTTCTTCAAAGAGCAGTTGAGGTGGTGACCCATCATGCCTCTCACTAAGGGCATTTTTTGGTAAAGGAAAGGAGTCAGGGGGGGCATGTGGAAAGGACCACTGTTTTATTACCATACCTCTGTTCCCTGAGGAAAGGGAATAAGGCAGAAGTCTGTTATGGTTTGGATTTTATTAATCATGGAAGCAGAATTGCTAAAGACCCACCCGTTACAATTGTCTCTGTATGAAAGAAATGTCCCCAAGGCTTATGGGAATGGGCTACAGGAGTCTTATTTGGATTATTGCCGCTCAGGGCAAGCACACTGCTCAAAGGGGCCTCAGTCCTGTTGTCTCCAGGCCTGCTGAGCAGTCTGAGACCAACAAGATGTCTTCAGGGGACTGAGACCCCACTCCCTGCCCATGATGGCTCAGCAGAACTGAAGATAGAAGGAAGCGGGAGAGAATGGTGAGGCGTGATACCCACTAGTTTAACATGAAACCGGAGGTGGTTTTTATGACCCCAGAATCCCTCAGTGCTGGGAAATTGAACCCCAGGTAATAATATAACGAATGGCAAAATACCACCGCAAGGACCCCTGTTGTTTTACACCGTCTGATAGGAAGTGCAGATCACGGTCAAACACCTGTTTGACACTCATCAGAATCCAGAGCACCATCTCCAAAAACTCAGACTGGACTTTTTAAATGGTTCCTTCTCTTCCTGTCAGTGCGGAATTGCTTCCCTTTAAAAACACGGTGGTTTATTGTTCCCATCTGCGATGTCTCGCACCACGGCTGGAACGGGGAGCATGGAGGCGCATTCGTTGTCCTAGCAGGAAATAATACGCACTTCTGTTTGGGTCTTATCTGCAGCGCTAGTGTCCGATGTGGCTTCTCCCACAGAAACAGAAAGGGAATATAGAAATAATTTCAACCCCCATATTCCACCAGTGTACTAGTTCATATCCTGCAAGCCTGGTGGGTTTTTAATTTCTTTCCATCTGAAACAACTGTTTGTACCTGCTGTGTTTCAGCAGTGGCTTCATCCTTTTTTTCCCCACTAGCAGCAAAAGCCTTAAGTTTTCTCTAACCCATTAATTTCTGTTGCTCATGGGGCAGCAGTCACCTTCATGTATTAAGTCCATTTGGAAATGCTTTTAAATCCCAGTGATAGAAATGCAAATTCTGAACTTTCTCCCCACAACTCAGCAGCAATGTGGGCTGTTGCTGCTCAGCCCAAAGTGACAGACCTCCACTGAAATTAATGAACAGCGGCTTCAGTTCTGAAGCACTTTGAACAACGCTGTCTTAATCGACTGTTGCAAGTTATTTTTATGACTTCCGTTCTTGGCATTCTTAGAAAACACACAAATTCCCCCATTTACGTGTAATTTTCCCTCAGCGAGAGCGGCTGTTTAATTGCTTCATTTTTATCACGGATTCCGTCTCATTAGTCTCGGGACCAGATGATGGTGGTAAACTTGTGAACGGAGGGAGGTCTGTGTGATGGATGGCTCCCTGTGGCATTGGCCAGCTTGCTTGGGAACACGGCCCCCTCTGTGCCCAGACGCTCGAGAACACGTGCTCTTTACAGCCTGTAATCTACTCGTAGCGACTGGCTGTGCAGATATGCATCGGGGGCCAGCAGGCCCAGACAGTGCCTTCTTCCACCAGTTATTACACCCCGGCCACTGTCCTCAGTCTTGATTCTTTAGTCCATCTGTTATTTAACGTAGTAAAACTGCTCTTGTGTTCCAGGTATTTAGAGCCTGGCAACAACTAATTGAAAGGCTTCCGTCATTAGTGTCTTTACTGATGTACAACCAGCTCTGGATAATCACTTTTTTGTTTTCCCTCTCCTATAAATATTTTATTGATGCCTGTCAAGGATCCCTTTTAAAAAAGGGAATGTGTATGTGTACTCCCCCGATTACAATGTGCTCCTCTGCTGGCATAAATACCTCTGTGATCCATTAATTTTTGATGCTTTGCTCATAACTGATGTGCAGAACAGTCCTCTGAGCTCCAGTTTCATCTGTCACACCCTAACCCAAACCCTCCACCAATGTACTTAAATGCTTCCACATTTCCTAGGACTGTTGGCTGGGTGGAATCACAGTTGACAGAATTTTAAAAACAGGTTCATAAAAAGATTTAACCAGAGTGGAGAGGGGGAGTCACGGGACATGGTGGACCCTTGGTGGTCTGAAGAGCTGAGTAGAGATAAGGGGCTAAGATGATGCATGCTGGCTGAGAGGGTTTGGTTCTCTTGCTCCACTTAATCTTCCCAAAGCTCAGCTGTAGGCAGTGAATGACGCCCACTGCAGTGCGTGGAGTGCAAAGCAAACTGCTGAGATGACGTGGTGCAGGTGTGTGCAGGTAACTCTGACCCCTGCAAATGAGACTGAGGCTTGGCAGGGCTTGGAGGGGTCAGATGAGATACAGATTGTTGATCTGAAATCTTGTTAAGTTGAAGCCGTGTGTAAAAATGAAGACGAGTCCCAGCCGACAGCCAGGTATGTAACACAACCCCATTAATCTGCTTCCCAACTAAATTTGCCAGGGTGCCAGGAGGATTCACGCACAACGCAGAAATTATATGGGAGCTCAACTGCTGCTTTTCTTAAGGCGCCTGATTAATGACGCGTGACGCATTTGTTTTATGTTGTGTAGCTTTTGATAAGTATTTGTGCTTGGTTGCATATCGCAGATTTGCTGTCTGTCTTTGCTGTGCAGCGTGCGACATTGAGCCGGTACACAGAAATAGGCAGTTAACCTCCTGAGATGTGACGCCAAGCTTGTCAGTTCCAATACCTTTTGGCACCACGACGCTTTATCCCCCAAACAGAAACCTGTATGTGTTCTGTGTGTACAGTTGACACTTTGTAGGGTTCAACAACATAAGATGCAAAACTATTTTAAATGCTGGGTGAAATTTGGGGCTTTTACATGTTTTCTTTATCCCTGCATGCTTCCTGTTTCCCACAGAGCTTTCACTGGTGAAATTCTATCTCTGTCCGTCTTCCCAGTCAGCAGCGACCAGCCGATTCAGATTCATCCTGCTTCCTGGAGATAAATACAAATCATTCCTGGCCCACAAGATGTCAGGGAGCACTAAAATGAGTGATGAATGTTAACTGGATTGTGATTGCCACTAAGAACTGTACTTTACAGAGTTATAAAATACCATAATTGGGGTGTTACTACAATGCTCTGCTTAAATGTAGTGAGCTGCTGTGAGAAATGTACTGTTGTGCAGTGACCCACCCCCCTCTAATTTTTCACCTTTTAGTGCCTTCCCCAAAAGGTTGGATCACAGCTTTGCACATGAAAAGGACAGAATGATATGCAGCATGTAGCATTATTAATAAGCAATATCCCATTGGGATCAGTTATGAGAAGGTGGCATGACAGCAGGTGGCCTAGTGGTTAGAGTTGTCACCTTGCATTTGGAGGAACCAGGTTGAAACCCCAGTTTTGCTCGTGTGCATCCTTGAGCTGACACAGTAAAACTTACCCAGCTGTATAACTGAGTAGGCTTTTAGAGAAGAACTTCTTACTGCAGAAATCAGATTTAACAGATGGGGCTGATGCTGCACTCCACTGTAGCCAATTCAGAGGTTCTGAGTTGTGTTCTCATCTCATGTGGAATTTAGTTTCATTAGCATCTCTCATGAAGCATCGTAACTGCATCTCATTTTTTTTTGTCTCCATAGAATTTGTCATTTCTAAGTCCAGTTTTAGAGTGGGGATGTCTTCCGTGTGTTTGTCCTGTTGAACTTCATAAACACTGACACGGGGATTGGAAGTTGCTGTGCCCTCATGGGACGCGGAGAAACCCCATGTTCATGTCAGTTTTGGACCCCTTGGTGACACCCACATGAGCCTCTGTGTGAAATTATTTAAAAAATCAAGTCACTCTTAACTATATTACATATGGTTATCTTTTTAAGTTTCACACGAGCAAATATTACATTGTGTGTGTGAATTTTTTAATTTTATCTTGACAATAGCTCGTGCTCATACCACGTGATGCATTTTGTCATCAAACATGTTTCTTGAATTAGAATGACTTAAGTGTTCACAATAAAATAAAATGCAGGAACAGGCGGCTCATTGAAGGAGACTGCTTTTCTGGGGAAACTTTCCAAGGGGTCCCTGTTACCAGTCATGCAGGCGGAATCCTGTTTGTTTTATACTTCAAGCTTTTAACTCCCACCTTAATACAGGGATTTTGCAGTGCAAACAGACTTGCGCTATTTAACCTAAAGAGACGAGTCCAGCCAAGCCTACCGTCGTCATTCTAGTAGATATTTACCCAGTTGCTCTTGGAAACCAGAACCTTTTCCAGAACTTTCCTGTTGTAGATTGGAGTGATATTCAGCTAATGCAGATGCTAAGTGACTCCACATTTAAGCACCTCTATGCGAATTAGTTATTCCTAGAAGTTCAGTTTATGATTAGAGGAAATGCAAATCTTGTATAATGTAACATCTCATGGTCCAGTTAGTTTTTCCACTCAGTCTTTTTAATGGCTCAGCACTGTGTGGACATAAGTGTCCAAGTTGCACCTAAACCATCCCCACAAAAATTCACTCCCATGGTCATTCACTTATTGTGGGTCCTCTCACACCCTTTCTTGTTCCCTTTATTGTGCCAAACCAAGTGAAAGAATGACTTTTTCTTGAAAGGAGCTCCGCATGAACAAAAGGTAGGAGAAAGAAGAGGTCAGGGGCTAACCCGGCATACCCCAGCCATGAGCAGAACTCTCTTTCCACGTGCCGCAGATCCTTTTGTTTGTCGCATTTCATTCAGTATCAAAGCCAGGGTGACACTGCAGGCCCTTTGGTCACCGGCATGGCAGCATGAATGATGGATGGACGGACGGACTGGCGGGAGAGAGGGATGAAACATGAGTTGTCCTTGGATGTCGGTGTCCTCAGGTTTTCACCTACCCTTCTGTGGAAGCGCACTCGGCAACACTTGTGTGCCTGTTTCCTTGGAAACCGTTGTTCTGCAAAGCACCACGTATGCTGGTGGACAGCTTGTGTCTCCATGGCAACAGGAGCTCCTTGAATAATGTCCCAGTTAAATTTTGAACACTCAGCCCTGTGTCTCTCCATTTCTGCAAAGGATGCAAGAGATGTCAAAGAATCTGTGATGCCAGGCCCTGGGGTTATGACTGCTTTTGAACCATGCTCTGAATGCATATTTAAAATTTTTCAAATAAATTTTCTAAATGCCCAAACTCATGCTTATTCTGGCAGAAGTACTATAAAATGGAAATGCTTTTCAGGCACAGGCTGCTTGCTGCGTGCTCTGTAGGTTCAATTTAATCCCTTGAGTGTGCAAGGAGAAAGGACCCAAACTAGAATGCAGAGACCCAAATAATGAAAACCACAGAGGAAAGTTGGTCCAGTTTGTTTCATCTGTTAAAATAAGTTCTGTCCAGTTGTGGCTTAGCAGAGTCCATTTAATTCAAAAAAGTGAATGAGTGGAACGTGAACAGTAGTGAGCCAGAAGCGGGAAATGGGAGCCGACCAAAGCCGACTTCCAGGAGGACGGCTGCTTCAAATGGTTTGGGCACCACAGTCAGATCGGGCGTCATTGGTTCCCTGCTGCCTGCGGTGACAGTCTGGCAGAGACAGCCATGTCCAGTCTAATTAGTGTTTTTTTAAGTTTCTTCAGTATATTATTTTCCAAAAGCTTTTTCACAGAACCAACCATCCATTGTCAATAGTTGCTTGTTCAGTTGCGGTCTAGAGCCAATCCAGAAACACAGGGCCTGATGCACTCCTGGATGGGAGTAAATGTTTCAGTTGTTCGCAAAGATGTGAATGTTTCCTCCAGGCATCGACCCAACGTTTACGTGGGTCCCACTCAACATCACTATAACCAGAACACCCATACAGTTCGAGAAAACCCAGCTGTCACTGTTCATTTAATTCTTAGACCTACTTATTTTCATGTGTGGGCAGAGATACACATCACTGTAGTCTGTTCAGGATCTGTCTCCTCTATACTCATTTTCCTCCTTTGGTCATCATCTCCTGCACTGCACACCACCGCCCTCGGGTCACGTTCTCTGTCTGACCACCATGTCCATCAAAACTGTAATGAGTTGCTGGTAAACCGATGAAGGGGTAATTATTTTTCTGCATTGGGAAGAGTACTGTTGCCTTCGGTGACACTCAATGTTACATCCCACATTGCAGCCCTACCAGTGCTTAACGTCCTTTGCTGCTGCAACTTGTTTTGCTTAATTTTCCCATTGAAGTATACTTTGCATGCACAGGTGTTACTGTTTAAAAGGGCAGTTAAGGACGTGGATGGCTGCTGGATTGAGTCCCAGGAGGCATCCCAGCCTTAGGTACTTAACGTGAATTGCTGTAGTAAAATATCAAGCTGCAAACATGGGTGAAATTGTATGTCTCTTAGGATTAGCGCATCAGAAAACAGATGGTTATAAGACTGGTTCCCAAAGAGATTTAACATTGCTTAACATTGTATGCACTCGCATAACACGTGGCAGAATTAGAAAAGGTCAGAGGTCCCCCCCCCCCCCCTTCGGTAGCCAACCATTTGTGGCTCTGAGTGAATTTTAATATTCTGTGCGATTGGCGCGTCTTCATTCTCGGTGGTTTGATGTAGCTGTCGCTTGCTGAGCTGTATCTCATTAGCCGTGCTAATTCCTGCTCTTGTCCACCGACAGCCAACCTGCTGGCAGGAGTGGAGGAACAATCGAGCAGACACATTAAAGTGGGTTCAGTAAGAGAGCAGGACATTGTTTGTTCTGGATTGTGCTAATTGCTCCTTTACCCAGTGTGTTCTCAAAACCGAAGACACCAAATCGGTTCACAGCATCAAAATGATTTCAATATCATTTGAGATGGTTTTCCATCTAAGTAGTTTTTTTTCAACTGTTTAGAAACTGAGGCTTGTTTGAAGGAGGCTGTTTGTCCAAAACTGGTTTCATGTGCGAACAACCAAAAAAACGCAGTAAAAGGTAAAGAGGGCTGTTGAAATGTGGAGTCGGATGTGCGTGGGGATTTATTGCTCATTATAAAACAGTTGGTTTTGCCTGTGCTCTTGTCCATGGTTATGTAACTGTGAGGCTCGTCTGTCATCCCTCGAGCAGCATAATGATGGTGGGTTATTTAAAAGAGGATAAAAACGTCTTTTCCATACCAGTGTGTACCACACGCTGCAGCCAGATCCGCCTTTCTTCGCCCACACTTGGTCCCACATTTCTTCGCCCACACGTAGGCCCACATTTGTGTCCTCCCTGTCTCCACCCCAACACCAGGGCCCACCCATCCTCCAGTCTTCCACAACAGGGCCCACTGTTTCTCCAACACCATGTGTTAAATGCTGTCACTGGTGGTTGTACTACCTGTTCGTGACAAAGGGACTATGTGAAATTCACAGGTCTCAGTTTGTTGCTCGTGTCTCTGGTGGTGATTCACAGTGGCGCTGGAACTGTTCCGTTACCTTCACTTCTACGGCGTCTTTTGTCGAATTGTGGCGCAAGCTGGAAAAGCAGTCGGGCGTAGGCAGCGGAGAAGAGAGGAGGACTGCACAAATCAAATGGGGCTCTGCTTTCAGTGCGTCACTGTGTATCCTGCTTTGTTGTTCCCTTTGAACATAGACACGGCTTGTTGTGACACTGTGCCCAAGTGCTTCCATCTGTCTCATGACTTGCTCTTGGTAGCTTGCTCTTGGAGATTGTCCATTTTAACTGTCCCTGGAGGAATATATATTAAGATACAATTTTACTGATAATCTTGTATTGTGTTTTTGGATCAGTTTGCTTGGTTGCTTTGCCGACCACAGTGTGCTAACTTTAGTTTCCTGGGGAAAAATCTCATATTCGGCACCTCTCTTTCCCTGGAGGTCAAACTGTTCGAGCTTACTTGCTGTTGTACGGAAGTACCATCTATGTCACTGTGGACTGGAGGGTAATTTGTTCCTTCCAAATAGTGAAGACTCTCTCAATGTCAACTAGAGGGAGAAATGTGTGCTATTGTGTTTTGAGTTTCTTGTTTGCGACAAGCTGTTACACAGAGATTATTGCTGATCATTAAGATGCACAAATCTAGCGTAGAACAAACTAATTAAATCAAATCCCGGAGAGCAAGTACGGTAAACACTGACAGGTTAAGCTGATAGCGTCAACAGATGGAGAATCGTGGCTGTCGACGAGGATGTGGATATCCCACCTCAGCGGAATACTGTTCTTATTAAGTCTTCCACAAAGTGGTCTCAGTGGCAGTTTATTTCAGGTAAAAGTGCTGTAAGGAACCAGCAGGGCTGCTGGTGCATAGTGACTCGTGGCACCATTACGATACATTATCATTAGCTCCTTCATGGAGGAGTGGGCACTGCCCCTCTTTCACAGAATCCCAGCCACTGTTAGTGAATCTGCCTGTTGGCTGGTTCAGTCCCACCCCGTCTCGTTCTGGAGAGAGGGCTCCCTTCCCCCTTTGTGGGTGGTCCCCTGTGTCATGGCCCATTGCCCCCCAGACACCCAGAAACTCCTTCCATTGAGGTGCTGTTGCCAATGGCGATAGGAGGGTTGCAGTTCTTCCTCTGTAAACCTCTTCACTTATTGGTTAATTCAAGAAGATTGTGTGTTCAATTATGTAACCTAAGGGAGTTGAGGTATATGGTTTTGGTACATTAACATTTATCTAAGTTCAGGTGCGCATGTCGTGGGGCGAACACCTCGGTGGTAGCATTTGTTTCTGAGAAATCGCGGTCAGTGTTTCTCCTAACAATATGTGGCCCAGATGGCATTCCAAAGAACATACCAAAGGTCTTGTTGGAGACTGCGGAGATACCCCCTCCAGAGGGGATGCACTGACATGTGTGTGCCAGTCTTTGGGTTTCTAGCACATCCCTTCTCACAGAACAGCATGCTCTTTATGTGTACAAGCTGACAGACTCTGCCGACCCACCTGGGAGATCCAGGAAGCCGCTCTGTCGTGTAAAGCACTAAAAAGGAAGTGTTGTCTCCTGCCCTTGTGTCCCCTGCCATTTCGAAGGTCACTCATGCTGACGGTGCTGTTGTCACACGTCAGTGGAGTGTGTGGTGATCTGACGTTCTTTTTGGCAGGGCACTGTCCCTGGAAGCCACCACCTCAGACTCGCACTCAGGGTTAGCCTGACCACTGAAGCCTCAGCTTGGGTTCAAATGGGAATTCTCCCAAGGTGTTCCTGTTGCATAGGAAAGGACAGCCTCTTTATTAATCTCAGTTGAGAAACTGACATCTGCACAAGCTTTCAAACAGTTTGCAAAAAGAGGAGGAGAATAGTAATTGGGTGGTGTGTTTGCTCTGGGTCTGTTTAACCATCACTGAGGTTCACTGTGGCACACTGCAGTTCCATGGGAGACCAGTGGAGAAGCTCACATTTGGTTCATCAACACAAAGGAATCCTCCTTCAGAAGACTCTTAAATACTTCTTGCATTTTTTTCATCTGTGGTTAGGAATAACAGATTACACTGGTTTGGCTGCAGGTCTGTGTGTAGTGTATGCTCTGTTTGTGTGGAGTAACACTCCTGATTCCTGTTATGGGCATATAAATACTGTCTTTGAAAGCCCTTTTGTCTGTTGCCACAAACACTGTCTTGTGTGAAAGAGGAGAAATGGTAAAAGGATTTGTTTCACACAGAAATTTGTCTGCCCCTTTTCCTGACACCACTGGCTTTCGATACCACTCCGCTACCTTATCCTAAATCTCAACTAAGGTGCAGCGCGAAACAAAAATGTTCAGAAGTAATTAGCAGGCAACCTCCTCATTTGCAATGTAACTATTTGTATTTGTCTCCATACTTGTCCAGAGAGACAAGAGATGAGTGATATTTGTTTGCATCTATGCAAATATTTTGTAATAAAGCAGCCCCTACAGCTGCTGGACCTGCTCAGGACATTTCTAGAAGAGGCCTCGTCCTGATCTGTAATCCATATTTTTGCATTCCATTAAATACTTATGTGGGGATCAATGATATTACTGCTATGTAAGTGCTCACTAATGGTAGCGGTCATTCTAGCCTCTTCAAAGGCAGCTGTAAAGACTGAAATAAACAATAATGGAATAATGGATTGCTCCCAGCGTTGGCTTTTCTCCTGTCCTTTGTTATCCTTCCCCTCCCTTATAATTTTGTCTCCATTTTCCAAGATGATGTCCAATAATTTATTTGTAATCCTTTTAGTGCCCATTATGCAGTGGATATTTGAGGACTTCCATGTGTGGATTGATGTCCAAGATTGAGGATTAACACTTTCAGTCCAGTGTAGCGGGACTGCTACATGTGGGCAAGATCATGGATTCCTTGTTCCATCCACCCACAAGCCAGGATACGTAACACTTTCTCATTGGAATGTGCCATCTTTGTTTATGTTCACTCATGTATATGCAGGAGAAAATTGCTTTTTCTTTATCAGCATGTGTTGAATGAGGGGGTATCGGCAGTCTGAAGCACTGCAAATGTCTCTATCGGGAACTTGGTACCACCCAGTCTTCAATTCTTTGTTTGAAGGTTTCAAAAGGCGTTCCTGTATGCTTGCCGTCAGATTGTCTCATGGGCCTGTGCTTTGGGTTTTTGGTTCCCGCCCTCTTGGCCTGGTGTGAACCCCATGCGGAGTTCCACAAGTGTGTCCCTGCCATCCCTTAGTGGAACAAAACAACCAGTGGCTTACAGCTTGGGCGAGGCGGTTCGCTATCCAGCATAACCATTTCTTGGCCTTGATCTTCTTGCAGTTCCTGCAAAACCATTGTGCTTCTTTGAATTATTTAATCTGTCTGGAAAGGCCCTGCTTCCTAAGATAAACTGTTTTATCTACCACATTGAATACAGATTTAACCTTGTGCTACATTTACAAATGAGGGTGAATAAGGGCAGTCTCACTCAAGTGGGAACTTAGAGCTGTTGGTTTCACTTCAGTATTGATTTTATTGGCACAGTTTACTGTATGTTGATGATATTATTGAACTGTGCTGAAACGTGGCGAATATAAAGCGCTCGATTCAAAAGCGATCTTTCTGTGCAGTTGAGATAAAATTTTTGCCGTTTTGAATTTGTCTCATTTCTTATTTGTGTTAAGCGTGCATGTCCACGTTTGTGACAGCGAGTTCAGTGCACTGTGGGTAATGTAGTGAATTGGGCAGAATGCAGCCACAGGTGGTTGTTTGCTTGTCCAGCAATGTGGCCTCCTGACCGAGCCCTTTCCACCACATAATGAAATGAGCCTTTGGAGGCCTGGTCGTGGCATCCTAATGTGATTACAGTACTGAGCACCTGCAAAATCACACGATAATTTAGTTTAATCCAGTTATCTGCTGCCAAATCTCATTACGGGGCCGAGTCCCGGCACAAACCAAGGGAATCCCTGACCACTGTGTCACGCTGTGCCCCAGGAGCAGTTGATCTGGTTGAATCCCTTTTTGGTGGGGTAGGTGTGCGTGGGCCTTGATGGTGGCCTAGTAAAGGGCAAAGTCAGAGGTGTACACTGGGAGCTCTGTTAGGGACGTTTCCCCTTGATCGCAATTTATTAATATGTATTAGTAACAAATCACACCAGAAAGCTTGATTATTATTATTATTATTATTTTATAGAAAGCTGCCATTATTATACTAACGGACCGTGTGTTATGCTTGTGACGTATGAAAGCAGTTGTATAAGGGCAGCAAGGATTCCCATGGTGAGGCAGCTGGTTGTGTCATAGAGGTGTTGCAGTGCAATTAAAGGGTCAATGTTTAAATCCCTCCTCCCGCTGTAGGAGCTTTGATCAAGACCTTGACTTAATGCAGAAAAGTGTCCCAGTTGTTGAATTTGGTCACTGTAAGTAGCTTAGGGTGTAAACCTAATGTTGGTGGTTTTGGAGAATAGTAGCGGGTAAATGAATAACAGAAGACGGGCCTTAATGTGAACTGACTGAGTGAAATGTCCCAAGTGTATCTGATTTTGGGGATTTCTGGGCATTTAGGTGAAAGTGTGCAGGAAGCAAGTAGAGTAATGAAGAAAGCAAATTACCCAGAACATTCTAGCTGCCTTCGCACTGAGACAAACCGAAGCAGCAGAGCATGTTCCTGTGGAAGCCTGAAACCTTTCCTTTTTTCCACAGCTGCCCGTTCCTGGCGTCAACGTTGAGTCCTGCCATCCCTGCTGTTGGAGGGGTGCTTTTTGTCTTCGTCATGGGGACGCTGCTCCGGACAAGCTTCAGCGACCCCGGTGTCCTGCCCAGGGCCACACCTGACGAGGCTGCCGACTTGGAGAGGCAGATAGGTAACATCTCTTCGCCTCTGTGTGTATTCTGTTTTCTGTCAACCTGTTCGAAACCACAGTATGTGACCTTAGCCACTGTTAGTGTGTTTAACTCCTTACCTTGCCGGTTCTTGGTCTGCTGATGCAGCAGATCTAGAAGCAGCTTCGCTGAGAGATTGTGCACATGTCTGAGGGCACATCACTGGACCTCCTCTGGGCTCTGAACACAACGGGTTTGTTACACAAGCCTTAGCTGTTTCTCAGCTTTGTTGGATAGGTGGCAGATCTTCACATGCATGCTGGACTCCAGTGTCATCCTCACTTGGGCCTAAGGAGCTGTGGTTTGGCCTACTCTCACTGTCGGCTCGGCCCTTGTACCCCTACGCACCACTGTGAAAGAGACCAATGAGCACGCGTTACTGCAGGTGCCAGAGCACTGCACTGTTGTTGAGCACAGACCTCATGGAGATTCGTAATGATAGACTCCAGGTGAACTTCTCAGCAGTTTGCCTCATTTTTTTGTTTTTACATCAGCAGAGTGATGGTATGCCTAACCCCTTTAAAGTCTCTGCCCTTGTTGCTAGTGTTCTCTGGGGGTGTGGTGGTGGTTTGAGAGGCTGCTGCCAACAGTGTCGATGTTTCAAAGTGTTGAGGTAGCAAACTCTCCGTGTCTCTGTATTTGTGTGACTGGTGCAGTCTTTCTTTGTGAGTTCTTCCTGATCAGTGTCAGAAGCATAAAATCAGAAGATGAATTGGTGTTTAAGCTTTGCTGTCTCCTGCAGTTAAAATGATCCATTACATCACATGTATTTTGAGTTTGAAACGGAGAGTAAAAGGATTTTTTAAATAAGGGAACATCTGTGTCCTGTAGGCTCTGTCATGTGGCTTCTGATGTTATAGCAGCTGAGCAGCTGTTTCTGAGTTGTGTTTGAAGGACATTCCATTCTCATGGCTTCCTATATGTGTAACCTTCATGTATATTTTTGTATGGGAAGTTGGGGGGGGAGAAGCACTACCCCTGCCAAAACTGGATCCTGCAACCTCCTGGTGACAGGGCCAGCACCTTGGCTTATGACTGGGGGTGGTCTAGGTATGAGGTGGAAGCAGCTAACCTGTCGGGCCAACGTCTGTATTTGGGATTAAATCAGTCCTTCTGTCTGTTCTCCTTTTGGACATTTTGCAGCTTCTTATGTATGTGTACATTTTAGTCACTCTTTAACCATCACGTCACACGTATCACATTATTTGACACCTCCAGTTTGTTAGATTTCTGTATTAACAATTTTTCCCAGAGTTCTCTGCAACCAGTATGTGTTTATCACCCATCAGCAGCCCCACTACAAGCAAAGCTGCGCTAATAAAAGGCTTGCATTAGACAGTCAGTAGAAAGGCTGTTTCCACAGTGGAGGAAGCCGTTTCTAAAGCTTATGTACTGGTTGTATATCCTACCATTGTTGACTGACATCTTGTTTGGTTTGTGAGTGCAAAGCCAAACAGGGCATAGATGAGCTCCACGTGTGGCAGCAGAACCTGAGCCTGTGGTGAGTTAGCTCTCAAAATGGTTGTGATTTTTTTACTTTGGCATCTGCTGCTTTGTGGAGCACAGGATATGAAATTGACTGCATTCCAACAGTTTTGATGTCAGTCATCGGTTTTCTATTCAAAACGCCAAATAACTGATTTGTGCTGCTTTTTATCAGTTTTATTTTCACTTTTACAAGTTTACTATTGAATCTTGTGGTTTTGGTTTACTCGGATTCTTCTAGAAAGGTTGGCACTTTCTGAGATATCCACCACGTTAAAAATAGAACATCTTTGGTTATGTTTATGACTGTGGGAAATGCAAGTTTTTATTTAACCTCCAACAGTTCTTAGTGCATTTCAAAACGAATTGTTTATGCGGCTTTATGCCTTGTTTATTTTAGATACTCTATGATACAGGGATTATTACTGAGCTGATGAAATGCATGCTATTAATAGCGATTATTATAGGACACCTATGTCCAAGGCAAATTACAATTTTAGATTTGTACTTTAAGCTACTTCAGAGTGGGATAAGTGCTGCTGATGTACAGTAGACTCATAGCATCAACTCTTGTGGTTTTATAGGGGAGGGGAGAATTGATGTGGTTTATTCAGTTTTTTATTTATTTAGCTGATGCTCTTTTCCAAAGTAACTTATTGTTAATCTACATAGAATGATTTAGCCATTTATACAGCAGAGTAAGCTTTATTGTATCAGCTCAGGGTAAATACCTTTAACAAGAGGACTGCACCAGGCGATGAGTCTTGACCGTGTCCTTGGGCTGCAAGGAGACTGGTTTATCCACTATGCCACTTGCCGGTCCTGTGTTGAATATAAAGTACTGATTTTGGCAGATGGTCATTGTTTGGAATTCCTGTTAAATTGTGTACATATGGAGTTTTCCCTCCCTGTTCTTTATTTGTGCATCACGTGCACGGTGATGTGTTGGTGGCAGTTAGTCTGGTTCCCAGGTGCACCGTGAGTAATGCGGTGAACTCCTCAGTTGAATGTGGTCCCATTGAGGTTATGGGAGTTCAAACTAGACAGGAAAGCTTGTGTGAACGTAGCTCGTGGTGGCGCTCTCCTGGCAACATCCTCCTCTGTCCTTTGCTTCCTTTATTCTCCGTCAGGGTGAAAAGGCTTGTGAAAGGCTGCTCCGGATCCTGGAAGGGGGGCAGTAAATTAGTCACTATTAAGGCAAATATGCCACAGAGGTGTCTCCTTGGCAGGCATGTTGGCGCTGCAGTGTGTGATGGGAGGATGTCGCCCTCGTCGCAGTGTTCCAATAACAGGAAGTGACCTTTCATGTGCTGCGCAGATGTTCTCGGACATCTCTGGTGGTGTGATGTGTTCGGCAGCAGAAGAACACAGTTATTCCTAGCATGACGATTCTGTCACAGGTCCTCCTTAGGGTCAGAAAACTGTGTGTATCATGGTGTCCGTGCGTGTGTGTGCGCCCACTTCCCGTGCTGTGGTTAACCAGGCCATTTTCACCATGATACAAGTGGAGACTGTCTAAACCCAGCATTTCACTTGGAATTCCCCCTGTCGTTCATGTAGTATACACACTGTCCTCGTGCCGTGTGTCCCCCACCACTTGAAGTTACATGTGTACACGTGATGAACTGAATCCCCTGGTGAACTTTAACAGGCAACAAATGTGGGATGCTGTCCTGCCATCCAGTTAAGCCTGATGTATGCATTCCAGGATTGATGTCAGATGGTCTTTTCCCTGTAGTTATGAATCAGTGTGGAGTCAACAGCAGCTTGAGGACAATCATTACTGTATCTATGGAGATTTGTGAGGAACCTCACAAGACTGAACACAGTTTAATCTGCAGCCCCCGTATGGCGATTAAAAACTTGTCACTGGAGCACTTAAGAACAGGAAAAGAAACTTTGCAGCAGCAAGTGTGAGTTTGAGGGAAGAGGCTTAAAGCGAGTATGTTTGGAGGTGAGACACAAGGCAGTGTTTTCCCAGAGCTGCATTCAGATGTGATTATGACCTGGAACAACCTTGACCATGCTGGTCCTCCATATAAGAGAAAGTGGTACAGAGTGATGCATTCAATGTGTCTCAGCTCTTTGGCCTCACCTTAATGGCTCTTCCCTTGGATGAGAGGGAATGTCACTCTCCCTCTATTGAGAAGGTGAATTTTATTCTTTCGTTCATTCATTCATTCATTTAATGGAAAACCAAAAAAGATAAAAACTCTGAACCTCACCCTCACATTGTTGACTGAAGTTCCCAGTGTCGAAACCCAATCTCTCCTTCTTGTGGTATGCCTGCAGTTATCAATTAGCAGCCCACGGTGGTTCTCTTCCGCACCACTGACACAGCTACTGGAGGGGGGCAGGGTTTTGTCCACATGGTACGTATCCATTCCAGAAAATCTCCTCCTAGTGGCACAGCTCTGGGAACCAACCTACCAAGCTGCTTCTAGAGCAGCATAAAGGGGAATGCCAAGGGAATCAGGTGGTTCCTTCATATTCGTAGATGGAGCTGTTATCTACAGAACAAAGCAGATTACTTAGGTTTCTTTGACATATTAAGTTTATATAACATTGTGGGTTGTTTAAATTTCTGCTCGACATTCTGCTGTGTTTGTATTAAACGGTGTGCTTAGAAATGGATGTAGGTATTGGTCAAACTCTGCAGGATCTGAGTGAATCAATCTTCTTACTTGTGTAATTTGTCCTGTTGTGACCTCTGATTCTTTCAGCTACCTGCTCTTTCCCCTCCACACACACAAGCACATACACACAGACCCACTCAGTGTTCACTCTCCACGCTGGGGTGTACTGGCGAACAGTCTGTGGTGTCAGAATCGCTGCCGGGAGGAATCCCGTCAGATGGCATGATGCTTCTGCTCCCAAATCGAGGGGGTGGGAACCTCATAACTCATAACCCCCCCCCCCCCCCCCCCCCCCCCCCCCCCCCCCCCCCCCCCCCCCCCCCCCCCCCCNNNAAACCCCCCCCCCCCCCCCCGCATCATGGTGAGCTGCAGATGTAAACTAAGGTACTCGGGACTGGATGTGGGGCATCAAATGACCTGAATGTCCTGTTTCTCTCTCCACCAGCAGGACTTTACTCCTCCATGGCTCCCCATATGAACATCTCCCTCCACCTCCACTTTGCATTCCCTCCTTCCACCATCACTCTGATCTCCCCCTCCTACCACATGTTCTATTCTGCAGTTGACTGTAAAATAATGTGGAGAAGGTAGAGGGTCCTCTGCTGATCTTAGTTGTGGTTCCTGTTCTACTTATTTTCTCTGCTTGTAAGAGCTAAGGAAGATCAGCTACTTGGCCTCTTTTACTGAGGAATTCTATGTAAAGAAATCATGACCCTCTTGCTTCACTGGACTATCTCAGTGTTTCATTTTGCTTCATTAGTTCCCCAGGCATCGCGAGCGTCTTTTTCCCCGTTTTTGTCTTCAGTCTGACCCCCTTTAGATGTTTTTGACTTTTCTCTGCCTCCATATATTTTCTTGGAAGATTTAGTCCACCAGAGAACACAAGACTGATTTGTAACTTATACCTCTAGTCTGTACCAGTATGTGAAAAGGTTGCATCTTTGTCTCTGTACATGCCGGGTACTTCTGGCTACGCTCGTATGCTGTGTAAGTGAGCCTTTCCAGTGTTCAGCTGTTTAAGCCAGCACGCTGTGGTGTAATAAAACTGCATCCCAGCAGGATTTAGGCTTTAGTGCTGTGTAAAGTGTGGGCAGAAAGCCCAAGAGTGCAAATATGAAAATTGCAGACCAACCTCCTCACGCAGTTGTGGTACAGTCCTGAACAATGAATGTGCATCAACCCACTGTCACTGTCATCCTTGTGGAAAATGATGCTGTACAATAAGAGAAGTACTTGCATCTCTATTAGTAGGATTTGTTGCTAGAGGCAACTACAAAAATGGCATAAATAAATGAGGCATAACTCCAAAACACTTGAGTGAAACTTATACATTTATATTTCAAATATTCAGACTTCCCAGTTAAGTATATAATGTACCTTCTTTTAATAGACTGTTATTGAATTTAGTTGACTAGCATTTGGTACATGTTCTCTCCGTTTTGTGTCGGATTCCTCCAGGTGCTCCGATTTCCTCCCACAGTCCAAAGACAGGTGACTGTATGTGTAAGTGAATGAGTGTGTGAGATTGCCCAGCAATGAACTGGTTTCCAGTCCATGGAGAACTCTGTTTCATGTCCAGTGCTTCTGGGACAAGCTCTGGGCCACCACGATCCAGCATTGGACAACTGATTATTGACGATGGACATATGGCAGAATAAAAAAAAAATTCACTCTGGAAATGCTGTGGAATTGAACATGTGCTTAGGCCTCACATTTTGAAGGTAGAACTGGAGTGTTTAAATCATGATGTTTATCATCTTTGTGACCCTTGACATGATGTTGGCTGCATGCCACCCTTGTGGATGACCTCTGACACTTGAAAATGAATTTGAAGTGTCAAACTTACTCCACATCCAACAGATTTTTTTTAACGATTGGTGTGCATGTTGCAGAAGATGGAAAACGCACACATTACCAAATCTTCAAGACTTCTCTACAGTCCCGCACAGTTAGTTGGGTGGGCAGCCGAGAATGCTGGTTCGAGTCCGAACTGCAGTGATTTTGATTGTTTCCAAACTGCTGCCTCTCCCAACAGGAAGCAGCACTGCAAGGTGGGGGGGCAAGGGGGCTTCTGTCAGCATGGGGTCATCGGGGTTGTCATGTCCAGGAAATCTGCCTTTTCTGTGAAAGTGGGGGGATGTGTCCTTGAACGCTAGGCTGTGTGCGCCTGCAAGTGGTCTGATCCACTTGCGTGCCGTGATGTAACCGAGTTTTAGCAAAGCTACCTGAATCGTGTTCTTTCCTCTCATGGACTCGTACTGCTGGGTGGTTTGTTGTCTTGAGGGTGAGTGTTTTGTTTCAGTGGCTGAGTAATGGAGAAGGAATGATTACCAATGTTTTACATAACATTAGTGGTAATGGCACTCCGTGGGATTTTGGAGACCATGCCAAACACATGGAAGCAGGCGGCTCTTGTTCCTGGTTCTGTAATTAAAGGGGCTCTCAGCCACCGGTGTGTGATGGTTCTGGATTTGCCCTGCACCTAACTGCCCCATGTATGACTCTGCCAAACTGCTACCTTGGTAAAAAAAATGTCTCCTGTTCAGTTCGCCTCGGGGAACAGCCGACCTCATTACCGTCCTTCACACCCCGCGGATGCATTGTGTATCCCCCTGGTGTCCTAACCACGCCCGAAGGCATCAACAAGCACAGCCATCATTTGAAGTGACAGCCGTCACCTCAGTTTACCGTGGCCAGCAGCTCCCCTGAAGTTACATCACAACCTTGTGCAGACAGCCGGGGACTTTGTTGCTTCAGTGTCTCGTCACACAGCCGCCATCCTTTTTGTCACGGGCAACAGTCTGTAAGCAGAAGGGGCTGCTGGCTTGAAGAACACATGTTTGGACTGGTTGTCATCATATGCTGCTGAAATGATAAGTTCTTCGAATATGTTCTTTTTCTTGTGTTAAAGCTACAGTTCAAATGGGCATCTGTTGACTCATAGGAAAAGACTTCACATGAAGCTCATTTTGTTTTCCTTACTTCCTTCAAGTGCCAGTTTTTGTAATGCACAGTTGCCTTGTGGAATATGTCGTGGTCTGTAAAAGATGATGATCTCAACACACCTTTATGCTCCAAAGATTTTTCCTCATGTATTCATCAAGCCACACCCCTGTCGCCTCCCTATAACTGTCCAGTCCTAGCCTCTGTCCATGTGGAGACTCTGCAATCATCTCCTTTACTCTTTCCGTAGAGAGGAAATGAGTTTCCCTTTATGTTCCGGCGAGCAGCACCAGCGCTTGCTGACACTGAGCACATCAGCTCTGAGCTTCTCCTTGCTTGTGAGATGAAAAGTCTGGGACCCATGTCGACACCCTCCAACCCTGTAACCCACTGGGGTTGTCGGTATGCCAGAGACAAAAATTTACATGTAAATTTTATTTCAGTTGAAACTCGTATCTGAATCCCTGAAAATATATACACATATGTTTGTGTGCTATGTGTCCATAGGGGAGCGGGTAGCATCGTGGATAGAACAGTCACCTTCCTCTTCAAGGACCACGGCTCTCAATGCAGTACCTGTGATCAAAGTACTTTGAACTGATAAAGTAAAAATTACCAAGCTATGAAGTTTAATGTACAAACCTAACATTGTCAGCTTCCTCGGAGAAGAGTGGATGTGTGGTGAGAAGGTGTAGTCTATAGTGAGAAATGCGAGACAACCAACTGAGTAGGGAATCTGAAGTGCAGTCTGTGGCTTGACCGTGGGGGTCATGTTACTGTAGTACAGAACGATCTCCTAGGTACCTCTGAACAAAGCTTTATTGCCTAGTTGGTTCATGGCAGAATAGAGGCATCGCAGTGTTGAGCTGCCTGCCGTTCGGCTCTAGATGACAGCCGGTTGGAGGTACAGTGGCTCCGCGTGGGCAGAGAGGGGAGTGAGGAGGCAGCGTTGCTGGCACTGAGGTGCAAGAATGACTCAGAGCTGCTGAGGACAGGGTGGCTGGAGATGGAGCTCGGCTGTGAATGCCTGAGAAATGAATGCTGGCCGTGAAGTGAAGATGCATGACGTTCTGTTTTCTCTCGAGGATAAAGATTGTGTCTTTAATTGATTAATTGGTTGATTTAATTGATCAGCAATTACACAGATGTTGTTGTTGCTGCTTCTCAGCTAGATATTTGGATCAGACATTGGCCACAAAATGACCTTTCCCCTCCAGGGGGTGGTCAACTTTATTGACAGATCTCACTCAGTCCAGTAGCAAAGGCAGTGTTTGGGATTGTGAATACGTACCCATAGACACATGACCAGCAGAACCTAACAGTCGGTGTTGGGACGCCGCTGATGCAGAGCAACCCACTGACACACAAACACACACCGTCCCCACGTTTTGTAGTGAAATGCTTGAAAATGGTACACTGGAACGTGCAAGCAAGTTATAATTATGTGTTTTGCGATGAAAAGGACTGACCAAATGTTGTGAAGATGTACCTGTTTGTGGGATTATTATTGTCTGATATATAATATTTAAAAAAAATAAAAATCTGAAAAAGATATCCAGTGTCTTTCTCCTCAAAAATGAGTTCACAGCATCATGAGGACAACAATCCATGAGTCAGATTGTACTGGGAACAGCGCCACCTTGGTGTTCATCACTGAGCAGGGACAACGGTTGGCAGGCGGAGATGCGTTTAACAAGGCAGGGGGATCGCTGGGTGCCACAGTGTGGTCACACTCGTGTGTTGTGCTCTTCACACACTGAGGTGCGTGCTTCAAAGTTGCAAGCGTCTGGGTTAGTGCAGTTCACTTGAAGAGGAATTTTTTTGTTAAAATTAATGCTGGGGAAAGAGGTGTTAGTCCCTTTCTGAAGGCTGCTACACCATTTTCTGTATGTTGCCATAATGAACAAAGTCACCTGACAGCATTTCCCACAATGCAGTACCATGGCTTGGTATGCCATTAGTAAAGGACAGCAGGTGATCCAGGAAGCGCTGGGCTGTTGGAGAGCACCAATCAAACACCTTGCCAGAAGAGTATTCTTATAAGTAATATGTAGCAGTTATTTTGCTTGGTGTTTAACCCTTTTTGTGACCCTGTCTGTTGCTCTCCACAGACATCGCCAACGGGTCCAGCTCCGGGGGGTTCCGGCCACCTCCCAGGACGAAGGAGGTGCTCATCAACGGGCAGACTGTGAAGCTCAAGTACTGCTTCACATGCAAGATCTTCAGACCACCTCGTGCCTCTCATTGCAGCCTCTGTGACAATTGCGTGGGTGAGTGTCTCTCTGTGTATGGGTGGGTGGGGAAGGGTAGCGTCACAGATGTCTATATGTTCAGTCATATATCCCTCCCTCTGAGGTGCTTCATTTTGGGTCCTGGGTGTATATTAAGGTGTGAGACAGACATGCTTCCTTAGGTGTGTGTGAGAGAAGGGTGTGGTGATGTCTGATTGTCACTGTTAGAGTGGGCATGTGAACAAGTCTTACTAGTATACCAGGTACGCCTGGCTTTTTTTTTTTCTTGCTATAACTAACCCAGCAAGACACTAGCACAGTTAGTGGACAGTTATGCCATTGACAGCAGAGAAATAGCTAGGGAGATTTTGTTCATTCTTGCTTATTTCTCACTGAGCCTGAAGCAGAAAGCCTTCAAAGTTTCCTTAGTGCCCATCTGCCCTCCTGCCTCTACCATCATCTCTGCTGGTCCATACCTCCTGTGTACAACCTGGCTCCTGTGTCATCTGAAATCTCAAAGCCGTGTTTTGCAGATCGGAAGATGTATATAATGAGTCTTATTCGTTTTGGTGTGGGGGGGGGGGGGCACTCCAAGTGCAGAGCTGAAAAGAGGCACTGATTTACGGAGTTGGATGGCACTGGGGCAATTTGAATCTGTTCCACAATGGTCGTGTTTGTTTAGATGTTAGTCTGGTTGTGCATCCACCCGCTCCTGCCCCACGGGGTATTATTTTTTCATCCTTTTATAGCATTCTTGGAATTCTGTGCTACAATTGTTCCCTCTTTAGCAAATGCAAAGCTGGGTGAAAGAAGCACAGGGAAGGAAGTGTGTTCCCTGGGGAGCACTACCCCAGTGAAGTCTGCCCTGTTAGGCCACAAGCCGCCCTGATGTAGCCCCTGGGCACAAGTGCTCATCTTGCTCCACTTGCCCTGTAAACTGTAGGTCAGAAGTGAGTAAAGGGCACTCTTTTGCAATCCCGATTAATTTCCATAAAAGGAATTCATGAAGGCTTTCAAGTCTGTTGTTTCTGGGCGTTTCCATTTCTCACCAATGCCATTGAAGTCTATATTGTCCTGAAGTAGTTGTGAGACAGTGACACATCCTGGCTGGGAGATGGTGACAGTAGCTTAAATAGGGCCCAGAGTAGAACACATGGGCTGCCTGAAATATAAGGTAAACAATTCATTATATTTCATCCACACTCTCACATACAAAAACCTGCTCATACATATTCAGTCACACAGGACTCACCAAGTCTAACAGTGACAAACCAAGACAAACACTTGACTATCAGACACTAACAATGACTACGATTAACCAAGTCCAATACTCACTATCTGAGGCTCACTATGACTGAGAGAAAGCAAGACCTGCCCTACCTGTTGGAGATTGACTGAGGCTCTAAAGTGGCACCTGAAGCCATCACTGCTTCAGCTTTTTTTAAGCTCAGGATATTTCACCTGTCTAAGAACCAGGGGTGGGGGCAGTCGAGAAATGCATTCATCATGCAAGAAGTGCTACACTTCCTTTGGTGCGACATCTGCCTCAGAGCTCCAATTTGGATGGAGCTAGAAGTTAGAGGTCATGGAGGTGTTCACAGGCTGTATACCCTCAATCTGAAAACCTACCAGAGACAAAGGCCCGACAGCCCTTCAGCCCTTATAATACACTGTGTTCCTGCTTTATGGCATTGTTGTGTTCATCAATAATCATGTTCATCTTTTTGCCACGCTGCTCCTTTAGTGGGCATGGCCTGAGCAGTGGACTGTTGTGATTGGCTGGTTGAGGTTTCACAGCTGTCTGTTTCTTAAAAAGTGTGTTTGAATCCACCCTTACATTTGCTCCAGTTTCTTTTGGAGTCCAAACAGAACCAGAATCACGTCTGTGAAGTCTGCTGTGGCTGTGACTGCACAGCTGTGTGTAATCGACGTGTGTTTATCTGCTGGCATCCAGCTCCCTGCCCCTGACTCCGAGGTGATTAGCAGCTGAACCCGGAGGTGACCACTAGCTGGAAATACCAGTCCAGTTAACAGCTGTTTATTCTCACTCTCTCCCACAGAGCGATTTGACCACCACTGCCCCTGGGTGGGCAACTGCGTGGGCCGCAGGAACTACCGTTTCTTCTACATGTTTATTCTCTCACTCTCCTTCCTCACCATCTTCATCTTCGCCTTTGTCATCACCCACGTCATCCTACGTAAGTGGCCCACTGCTGCCAGAGACTCCCCCTTCCCGTCCATTGCACTAAGTGGGTGTTATGATGCATTTTGTACTGTAATTGCACATATAAAGACATCCAAGTGAGGTGTAAGCAAAATAAGGCGAGTCGTACGCCTACACAGTGGACTGAGGGATCAGAAACATGAGGGCTGAGACTGAGTACATCAGAATAATCCCTGAGCCAGAGGAAGAACTGCACTCCAGGGAAGAGCTATTTGTAGGGGTTCAGGAAAGAGAGGTGCTGACAGCAGATGGAATCCCCCAGAAGCTGTTCATACAGCAGATGAAGTTGATGATCAGCAAGCGTTTTTTTCTCCCGGTACCAGTTTCTCTCAGCTGAGAGCGATTTGTCATCCCCCTAATGTCTAGAGACAATCATAAATAATAAAAGAAATATGATGATAATACAACGTCAGTGTCGCCCAGACTGTTCGCCTGCTGATGTTAGTGAGACCTCATGTGACCAAAGCTGAGCTGTGGTCTCTAGCCTGATGGGTAGTTTCTGCTGCCTCCACTTCCTCTCTCCTGTTGTACAGCACCCTGTGAAGAGGGATTGCAGGGTTAAGTTTGCATTTTGGGAGGAGTAGGAGCACTGACTCCTTGTCAGGTTTAGACTTGCCCTCCCATTATTTTTTCTTCTCACCAGCCCATGCTTTATTGTTATGTGAAAAGTCCAGGAATAGCACAACCTGTTACATACACACACAAACAAACACACACACACACACACACACACACACACACACACGCAGAACTCTAATGTAAACTACTGTGTTTCACTTTGCACCCTCTTTCTTTGTTTCTTCTGCAGGATCCCAAAGCTCAGGCTTCCTCACTGCACTCAAAGATAGTCCTGCCAGATATCCTTTCTTTTCTTTTTTGTTTGCCATGTTTATAATTGTAATTTTCAAATACATGTGTTGACAGTGTCCCACTTATGGCCCTCTAGTTGTTTGTATACTGCTCTGCAGGACAGGATCGTGCTTTACACTCTCCATTGCTTTTGGAAGCTCTCGTGGCCTACAGCAACTGGAGTCCACCTGGTGTCCTGTGGTGTCTCTTGCAGATCCCCATGCAGCCTTGTGTAACATCTCATCCCTCAGTAGACATTGTCAGCCAGATTCCCTGCTGACCTCTGTGTCCCTGCTGTGGTAAAAGAAGGGAAGTGGGTGTCACGCTGTGCCTTTTAAGAAGCAAGCAGCACCCCTGGGTGATGGCCCCAGGCCCCCGTTTCCTGGTATTCATGTTGCAAGCAGGGCTTTGTGCTCGCAGTGGGGGCTGCACAGTCAGATACATAAACTGCTCAGTGTCCTCCCTCCCATCTACCAGACAAGTTTCTTCACTCCACAGAGCTTCATAAATGATCTGGTACACAAGATGACACATTTAAGCAGCAATTTCATCACTTTATTTTGCCAAATTACCATCTGAGTTTTCTCAGCTTGTATTCCGTCCAGATGTGGTCTAAATCAACGGCAGGTTCACACAAAAGGAGACACAGATACTAACACGGATGGATGTTAAAGATTGTTCATTTTTAAACCCTCACTAGCCCCTCTTGTTCTTGATTCCATCAGGACGTGTTTGAGAAAAACTGAGAGGCCACCTGTAAACACACGCATACTGGTTTTCTTTCTGGTTTATACTTCTGAAACCTGCTAGAGGTTAGGTAATCCTCACAAGGTAAAAAAAGGGACAGAGTGAAAGAATGTAGGATGTGGTATCTTTTTTTTTTTTCCTTTGACACCTTCAAAGGAGGTTTTTAAAGTAAACCCCAAAAAACAGACATTGCAAAGATACTGCCCATTTATAATTTAGTCCCCTTGTCTTAGTTGATGACAATGCCAACGTTTTGTCATCTTTCATATGTTTGAGTGGAGTAAGGATTCATTCATTGCATTAAAGTAAGAACAAACATTTGTGCTTGTGTGTCTGCGTCACCCATCATTTAGAGTAGTGACAACTTCCAAGAACGCAGCAAACATGTCATACGTTAGCTTTCATGTGCACTGTGGGCACGAGAAACAGATGAGCACATTGTCATCTGTGACCCTCCCAACCCCAATAGCAGTTACACTTTTGGCTCAGGTTTGTCAATGTCTGTTTAAGTGTCTGCATGTTTTTAAGAGTGTATTGGTGTGTTTTTCCTGGGGAACAACTTTGTTTATCACCCCCACCCAACCCACCCAAGTCACGGGTTTTATAGCTGTTTACTGCACTAGTTAAACAGCAGCCGCTGCCAGTGACGTCCAGCACCCTTCCTTGACGTAACATCACTGTATTGGAGGTGGTCGTCTGTTTCTTCTCCGTGTGGTCCATAGTCGGCCTATCTGGCTTCCACACCTACCTGATCAGCTCTAACCAGACCACAAACGAAGATGTGAGTACTGCAAAACACGCTGTCTGTCCCTGAATGGATTCCAGGCTTGATGGAGAATTAAGTTTTCCTCACTGGCCCATACTGCCAAAGTCCTCTTCTTTCAGATGACTAACTGGTAGACCTTCTGTTTACATTAGTTGTGGATTTCCACTTTGATGTGTTTAGCTTTGTTTACAGGTGGTTTGCTGGAGGCTTTTTCCCAGCAGTTAACCAGTCAGAAACATGCTAGCAGTGGTAAAGATTATTCAGTTAGAGGAATTGATTTCTTCCCTTTTGAGCAGTCCTGACATGTCAGCACATTTACAACGTTTATTTGACTTGAAGAACCTTCGTAACTCCACGAAGATGATGATAAGTTACTGGAAGATATTCCACTAAATTTGGCAGAAAGTTCAGCACCTCTTGGCTTTGGTCACTTACTGTTGACCTTCTCTGCTTTTCCTCCTCCTCCAGATCAAGGGATCATGGTCGTCTAAGCGAGGGAAAGATAACTACAATCCCTACAGCTACGGAAACATCTTCACAAACTGCTCTGCAGCACTCTGTGGGCCTCTTCCACCCAGGTGATTCTTACAGTGTGGCTTAAAGAGCTGTCACACAAATCGAGTGAGTCATTCACACAGAAGTGGAAAAAATCGTAGGTTTAGTATTTTTCAGGTCATGTATCGCGCACCAGAGGTGGAAAGAGCATGTCGCGCACCATCTCCAAATTTGAGCTGCTATGAAGGAACCTTTGCGCCGGCCCTAAATACGCTAGATGGCTCAACCGTGTGGCCTTCCTGCACAGCGGAATGGGATTTTCGACTAACCGTCGCACACACAAAAGCTGTTGGATGGAATGAATATCTGAGCTCCAAGCATTTTCACATCCCAGTTTCGCTTAGGGTTTTTATTTATTTATTTATTTATTTATTTATTTATTTATTTATTTATTTTTAACAGTTCTAAGTGGCCAGAACTGTCACAAGAATGATGCTTGAAAGACGGGCTTTTAAAGTGGTTTGTTTGGTTGTGTAATAAGACACTGCCAAATCTCTTGGTTTTTCCCTGCGTATTGAAAACATGCTCCTGGGGTTAGCGAATCGCACTGTTGTAACCTCTTGGTGGCACACCAATGGTTCCACATTTTCAGTTCTGTTTCTTAGTTGCGTTAGTAGAAGCTTAGAGGTTAGCAGCAGTCAAATACAGCAACTGCTTAAAACTGGGCTGACGTTGCCAGACTCCCTCCGTACATATGACGTCCTGTGGTGTCTAAGATAACAGATGCCCGGGTTTTCAAAACGGGCTTTTTCTGTCATTAGCTGACAGTTTGGTAACAGGCAAGGGTTCGATACCATCATCAGCTTGCAGGAACAGCAGAGCTTCCCATTTTGGTTGGCTGATGATGCTGGACCAAAGGCATGTAGGTACGAATCACGGAGGGAACTCTTTGGTTCTGCCTTTCTCCGATTCCTGCTGTCGCCCCAGATGTACAAGAATGCTCTGCAAAGAATTGACTTAACGCTGCGCTCACCACACACCAACGCTTTAAAGACCAGCACATCTCAGGTACATCGGGACCACAAGCAAACACGTGTTTAATCTGATAAACAAACGTATTTTGGGTTTAGTCATGAGCCAGCTGGTGTGGACCATCTGGTTCTCACACCACATGGAACAGACTGAAGAGTGAACCCTCCCAGTGTGTGGACATTCCCACTGATCAGCCTTTTTTTTTTTCATTTGAAAATTTCATGCATGCTTTACACAAGGCTCTTACCAGACCTTGATTTTGTCATTCTAACGGCGATGCTCTGTTCTCTCCCTCAGTCTGATTGACAGACGAGGCTTCATCCAGCCAGACACGCCACAGCCAGCTCCGCCCACCAATGGCATCACCATGTATGGAGCCACACAATCACAGAGCCACATGGTAAGAAGTGCTACATGCTACCTCGAGTGTTTCCTGTAGGTCTGTCCAGCTGTGTGTGAACATATCCAGCACAATCACCTCTGCAGTGTTTGTCAAGGATTGATGGTGATGAGGGCTTCTTTGGGGAGAAAAACAATGCAGGCAAGAGACTCCTGTGTGACCAACTGTGTTTGTTACTTTTTCTTCCTTTTTTCGACACACCTAATTCTATGGTTCACACCCTGACTGACCCTCACACATCTGTTAGCATGGTGCACAAAGGTGGCACTGTGAGACTCACAGTGGTCGCCCTCAAGTTGTGGGGTCCACCTTAGCAGGTAAGGGTCAGAACCTTCCCTAACAGTGCAGTTGTACAGTTGCACTTCCCCTCTGGCTGATCACACTGCTGACAAAACAAAGTGTCAGTTCTAAATTAATTCTCATCTCTGAGTCTAAGATGAGACTTGTCCTTTAGAGAAGTGTTGTGTTTTACTGCACTAACTGCAGCCCTACTGTACGCTTCCATAGGTGTGAATGAAACTCATCTCTCTGCATGTGAGTGTAACAGCTTGAGCACCAGTAAGTTGCCACCACTGTCCCAGTATGGCATATACCCAGAGATAAGTTTGTTCCTTCCAGAAAGGAGCTGGAAATCACGCAAGTAATCCAGCAGACAAAGTCTTACTGAACCCGTTTGTTCCTTCAGCAGCAAAAGATCTGAACAGATCTGCTTTTGGAAGGAGAAGCAGCTGTTAAATCATTTATAGGTGTTTTCCTTTTTGCGCGTGTTGTTTTCCCCCCACCCCAGGGCACACAGGTCCTCTGACCCTTTGACTTCAACACGAGGGGATGTTTATTTCAGGGTTGGAGGTGGGTGGGGGGTGTCATAACTACCAGCCTGTTAACACAAATGTTATTACATGCTTTAAAGCAGTAACATTGTCTCTCTTCATTTTTGGTTTCTCTAAACGATAGTCATTCAAAAAAAAAAAAATCCCAAAACGGAACTTGGTTTGTCTCATCTGTGTTTCAGTGTGGTTTATAGCACTGCTTTTCATCCCTCTACTTACAAAAAAAATACAGTTGTCAGCAGATCTGTTCGTAACTCATTTTTTTTGTAACTCTGTCATTGTTTGTAACAATACAAATGTCTCTTGATTTATTTGTGGTTTGGGTTTTGTAAAAATTTCATATAGGCATGCTAAATAAAGTAGAAAAAGATCAAAGTTCTGGAGTAAAAATGTGCCTGTGCTGACAAGACAACACTAGCAGTCACACAGATCCCTCTTATAGTTCATATTGAGCATCATTAAAAGTAAATGTGATGTTTAAAGAGAAAATATGCCAAAAATAATGGTGTCCTGCTGAGTTTTGATCTGCTGTCTGCTTTGTGACACGATGTTGTCTTGTTTATGAATGTTTCAGCAGTTTTTGTCAAAGACAAATTTTTTCATCTCAGCAGGGGCCCGTGTGGTGAGATTGATGCCACTACAGATATTTTCTCTTTTATTTTTGCAAACAGCAGATAGTCGCACTCAAAAGCTGTAGTGTCCAGCGTGTCACAAATCATGTTTTTCCTGCAACTGGAAGAATATTAACTGGGATGAGAGCGATTCTAAAGACGGCGGGTTTATGCAGCAGCCCGTTGACGCCTCGGTTCACTGCAGTTGTAATGGCACATCAATTTTCTCCTAGTCCCCATTAAACCTACAACACAGCTTTTCTATTCAGGTCACGTGGTTGGGTTTGTGTGTATACCTGTCATTCCTGTGTTTACAGCATCCTCTCCATCCTGCTGAATCAGCTGTGCCGAGCAGTGCCCGCATCTCCCTGCTGCAGGGCCCATTTTCCCTCACTGCAGTACTGCTGGAAAGTTCTGCCGTAGACTTAATGGCAACTGGGAGAAGACTGATGTGCCTTTGTCTCCTTCACTCCACATTGCGCTCCACACCCTGACCATACCAACTGTAGCTGTATTTTTTTTTTTTTTTTTTTTTTTTTTTTTTGCCATTTATCCGAAGCACCTCGTTGGGTCTTTTCTACACTGTGACCACCTCACCAGGTCGTTCAATAGCCTCCGTCACCTCAGCTTCAGCACCAAATCTCAGTGCTCCTCAAGGGGCCTCCTCTGTTCTCGCTTCTGGCAGCAGCCCCCGACCCATCAATTACGGCTTCGGCCACATTGCCGAAATCATACCGTTCGGTTAGGATTCACGTTTCCAGGCAATCGCTCAGCCTTCAGTGCTCAAGCTCCATGGGTCAGCGTATAGTTGTCCAGCATGCTTTGCATGTGTCTTGTTGCAGTTAGTGTCCTGTTTTTAAAATGTTCATACAGGATAAAGAGTGAGTCTGGAGGTCGTGGCAGGATGGGCCTCTTTCAGACAAGAGTTCAGCCTGCCCCCCTGTGTGAGAAGGCCACCTAGTGGCACGATGAATAATTGATCAGTCCACCCACGCTTCCATTAGTGGCTCCATCATTGATCTCGTGCTCATTTCCTGACCACTGCAGTCCTGAAAGACACCTTTTTCCTCTATTCTTAGACTTTTTTTTTTTAAATAACATCCTGTCTTGTTTAAATTTTGAGCTAGAACTTTGAACAGGCAGTGTTTTTGAAATAATGTATAATTCTTTCCTGTTCAGCAGTCAGCTTATGGCTCAGTGTTGCTGTGGTTTTGTTGGTGACTGTTTGCTCTTTAACCAGGTCACTAACTTCCTGTCTTTTTCTCTTCTCCCACCTCCCCCCATTCCTCATGTTAACCCTTTTTACCCCTTCCCTCTGTTTCCCTCCTCATCTGGGTTAACCCCCTTTTGACCCTGCGTTCATGCTCTCCTACATCCACCCCCACGCCAACTTAGTGTGATCAAGACCAGTGCATTCAGAGCACTAAATTCGTTTTGCAGGCTGCAGCCACACCTTTGCTTCAGAGTGAGCCGGTCATGATGAGCGATGAGCCCTCACTGCCAGGCAGGACCTCCCTGGGTGCCGCGTGTGCCTCCCTGCCCCTGGGCCAGCCTACCCCGCCCACCTCCACCCCCAGCCTGAGCTGTGATGCAGACCTACTGCCCCTGCAGGGCAACCATGCCGAAGGGCAGCACCACTTCCTGACCCCGGAGGAGGCGCCATCCCCGCCTGGCATGCTGCACTGCAGCAGTCCCATGGGCCAGGGCCACCCCCATAGCCACGGCCCTGGCCACGGTGTGCCCTTCTATAGCCCAGCCAGCCAAGACTCCCTGCACGAGGACTCTGTCAGAGGGCTGGTCAAACTCAGCTCTGTGTAGTCTGTCTGTCAGTCTTGCCCCCATGTCCAGCCATCAACCTCCTCACCAGTTCACCTTGCCAAAGCCTGGTTTACTACAGTGACCGTCCCCAGGTCCCCAGGGCAGAGCCCCACTTGACCACCACGTTGGTCATTGTCCTCCTCCCCAGAGCTGGGATCAGCTGAAAGTGAACGCGTACGTTCACGACGACATCCTTCGCTCCTCTGTGCTCCGGTGGAGCTGTGGGCACTGATGGAGGGTTGGACGCGCCAAGCAAGATGGCGCTGCATCAGGTGTCTCAAAGGAATCAGGAATCAGTGATCAGAACCGCTGAACTCGCGCAATGGAAATGCTGCTTCTTTCTGCCTGTTCTGTGATGGTGTGGCGATGCTCTCCGCTCAGCGGCACACAGCCAACTCGCCCATCGCCAGCGAACCTGTCGACGCCTTTGTTGCTCACGTCCATGTGGACTGTTAAAGGTGAAATCTGTAACCAGAGTTACTGTATTGTTGCATATCATTTAATTTTTTTAATGTTTCATGCTTAAAGAAGACACGGTATTGTGTTGTGCCATACAAGGACATTTATTTTCCTCTGGTTGTTAAATTTCCTGTGGATATTAATAAAATCACAACTTTTTATCTGCTGTGTATTCAGTCTTCAGGCTTACCTGTTCACCCCTAAGGAGAATGATACCCATAGAACTGTGAGTAACACTGAAGAAAGACCCAGCTGTGATAGTAAATTGACCAGAAATGCATATGAAACGTGTTACTTAACTGACACTTTTTTCCCTCTCTAAAGCAGCGTGCTGTATTAAGCTGTTTACTATTTTACTTCTTTATTAATAAAGGAGTAGTTGAGTATTTGTGTCAGTACAGGTTAACTACCTTGATCAAGGGAACTACAGCAGGAGTGGGATTTGAACCCAGGTCTTACAGGTCTGATGAGGCAGTTTTGACCACTACACAACCTGCTGTCTAAGGAACTTTTATGTTCATCTGGCAGATGTGCAGAACATCTCCAGAATGTGCGTCGTTTTTCTTGATGCACCTTCACATATCTTTCTGTTCACTGACACTGAAAGTAGTGGGATGTGGGTTATTTTTATATGGTTTCCCTTCGGTCACATTGATTTAGCCCTAAATGTAATGGGCTACAAAGGAACTTGTTCGATTACCTTAAAAGCAGCTCTTAACTGCTAGTGATTGAGGCCATAAAAATGTCATGGGACAAGCAGTTTCTTTTAATGATGTTGGCAGTAAAATATTGTTTGAGTGAATATTGTTTTCTGTTTTATAATCAGAAGAATTTGCGCCTCTCCTGCAAGTTGATAGGGATACAGAAATAAACACTCATTTATAAAAGTGTAAGAAGCGAGCAAACCGCAGTTGATCAGTTAGGAGAAGTCAAGGTCAGCATACAACGGTCCATAGCAAATGTTGAATTTTTCTGATATTTAGTGATTTTTATTTTGTTTCTTCAATGATGGCTCAACACAATTCATACGGTGCTTATTTGAGATTATAAAGGACATGATATATGGGGATATACGGGGTCATTGAAACATTACAGTAAATGTAGAGAAGCAGTGATTTATCCTGGGTAATTTTTGTACTGCATCAATTCAGCCAAAGTGTCAAGGGCACTACAGCAGGAGGTGGGGTTTAAACCCTGGTTGAGTGCAAGGCAGTGGCTCTTGCCACCACCCCACCTGGTGTCCCATCACAATGTACCTTCCATCTTCTTTCATCATTTACCTGTTTAGCTAATGAACCCTTATCTGATGTGCTAAGTTGGTTTTTTGTTAACTGCACGCTGATGGTTGTAGGTCGGCTGCTGTGGTGAACAAAGCAGCAGCTTCTTGCACCAGCAGAGGGCAACATAAAGTCGGTCAGGGGTTCATAATAACAACTGCTGCCTCATTCTGACTTCCCGACAGTTGAGGTCCGCCATGCTGTCTGTCCATAGCCGAAGAGATTCTCTCTCCAAAGGATCCTGGGTAATTATAACTGGTTACACATGGAATTATTTATCATTTTACACAGCTGGGCAATTTTTTCTTTATTAATTTAGGGTAAGTATCTTGACCAAGAGATTGAACCTGAGTTCAAGGTGGTGGCCCTAATGGCTGCAGTACCTTGAATACATGTAAACGTGAAGGGAGGGAAAATGGAGGACCAAGGGACCGTCAAAGACAGGTAAATGGACTCATCTGAAGGGCCATGAAAGTTCTCTGAGGATGTGCTCACATGGCAGGGTCTGGCAATACAAATCTGTGTTGGAGCATCTCAGGGCAGAGGAGAACCACTAGGGGGGCACGGCATGGTATGTTAGTCCGCCATTCAGTGGTGAAGGTGATGGGAAGGCAGGCTGTGTCCCACAGAGGAGAAGGGAGATGTGTGGCACAAAGAGAGACAAAAATGATAAAGGGGGGCTGAGAGGTAACAGAGAAAAGACAGTTTATTATATAAACTCAGTCTCCTCTGGAGTTGTTAAATCAGTAGGCCATTTAAGCCTGTTTTGACATTTCTCGATAACCCCCAGGTGCCAGAAGATCCACCTATAACCTCTTCCAGGACTGAGGGACTGGAGAGCCCTAAATGACCTCCTAATAGCACTGCTGCCCCCTGCAGTCTGTGAGTGTACCGGAGAGAAGAGGTGTGTGTGTGTGTGTGTGTGTGTGTGTGTGTCCATGGAAAGTCAGCCAGTAACAACAAATATAATTTCATATAATTTCCAGAAAACACTGTAGAACTACTTTGATGTTACAGTGCACATTTCAAAGGCACAAGCCTAAATGAACCCGATGGGTAGAGGAGCTACTTTGGTGAAGCTATTTTAATAAAATCCAGACGACTCGTCTGCCGCCTGCCATAATGACAGTGACAGAGGTTTTATTTAGCCACAGACAGACAAACCAAGCAAATTCAGCAGTTTCAGCTGTTTCACTGTAGTAAACTGCTACAAGCAACTCCATTTTAGGGGGATCTATTTGAGGTAAAGTTCTCTATTTACATATTTACTCTATTTACTATTTACAGTGTTTGCTGACAGGTCAAACCACCGCAGTTCTGCTGCAAAATGACAATTCAGACTTCTACAGGAAAATTTAAGAATATCAGTGGGATATCTGAAAATCCTGGGAGTCAAATGATTGAGATGTTACAGTTCTGATTGATTTTCCATTTACATGATTTATTCATTTACTTAACACTTTCCTTCACATCAACCTACAATGTTGGGTTTGTGCATTAAGCTGCTTACAGTAATATATCGATCTATTCAGCTGGGTAATTTTTACTGTATCAGTTCAGAATAAATACCTTGATCAAGGGTACAACTGTGGGTGTGGGATTTGAGCCCAGGTTCTCAAAAACGTGCAGTAATTTTAACGCTGTGCCACTGGTTACAGGACTGCTGATTCTCTGTTTGCTTAAGGAAAACAAAGCAAAAAAATTCTTCCCTTGTGCTTTTTAGGTTTAGTATTCAATGTTATGAATTAACAGTCTGGAATGGAGACCGCAGCACGTTCTCTGACCTTTCGTTCTGTGTTTAAAACATCTGTGAGATGTTAAGTCCCACCTGTTAATGCGAATGCCTTGCTTTGCTGAGAGCAGAGAAAAACAAATGAATCCCCAAAAAGCTGAAGGTGCCAGATGGTCAGCAGAGGAATGTGGGAGTAGCACAATTTTCATGTGACTGTTTTCCAGCTGTGGTGCTTTTACCTGTTGGCTTGTCCGGGCCGACTGAGGGACCCAAAGAAAACCTTCTTACTGAATCAGCAGACGAGAAACACAAAATGCCTGTCCTGAACAGCCCTTTCAATCTGTCATATGAGCAGCTTTCTGAGAAATACAAGGCTGAGGTCAGGGTTTGTGTGGTGGCCTGGAGCCAAACTAAGGTCACAGGATGACCACAGTGGCCACAACAGACCTTCTTTTCCGAGGCTGGATGGTCAAGGCCAACCCCAAGTGTACAGCGTGCGACAGCCCTGAAGACATCAGCTCTGTGCCTGTCGCAAGCAGCTGGTAATCCCCCTTAATCCTTATTCCAGTTCCCATCTCAACACAAACAAATCTCTGAAATTAGAAGTGTCCAGATTTGGTGCTAAGCATCACCTTCCAAAATTGTAGCTAAAACTCCACCAAATGCATCGTTGTCAACATTATAGGTGTTTAGAGGAACCTATGAGGATGGTAAATTCTGCCCTCAGTCTTAACATTAATTCCTATATTATCTAAAGACATTTTTTATGAAAGCTCCATGAATTTTCAATTTCTTCTGTGGTTCGACAGATCAGATTTGAACAAATACAAATTCTCCTTTAATAGCGAATGTTTAAATAATCCCTCATAAATAAACGTAAATGTGAAAACCACAATAAAATTGATGGCATGTTATTTCCTACTGGGGTTTTGGCCAAGTGTTGAAAAGGGCTGTTCATAATTTGAGGAAAGTGTTTTCCTGGAAACCTTGTGGAGAATGTTGTGACTACAGATGTGAGAGATCTTGCTGAAGGTGCAACTCAAATAGAAACTTTGACTGAAAGTGCAGAAGCCTCTAGTACTTCAATGAAAATGTCAACATTTGTGCTCTATCGGGCCTCATGGTGGAAGAATTCTGTCTTTTTGTTACCCTGCTGTCCTTCCTATCCAACAGACAGCCAAGTTCTTGAATTTTCCTATAGAATGTCGATGGGATATTTGTGGACCTACGCAGGTCCACTGTCTTTACTACATAAATATACGTTGGATTGAGACTCACCTGATGAAGATAGAGATGATAGTGCAAAAATACGTTGTACATTAACAGTGTTGGTAGAAAAGATTTTTTGGTCTCTGTTTCACCTCGCAGAGGTTTGTAAAAGAACACCAAAGCCACAGTTGTTTTGCTAAGTCCGACCCTTCCCTCTATTCAACCAAAATGTTGATTTATTATCCAGATGTTCGTTCTTCAGAGACGTCTAGTAATTCCGCACATGGGAGCTTGTTCAGCAGCACCGTAAGCAGAACAAATATACTCATCTCTGCAGTCAAAACTGAGACATGAGGACACAGCAGTAAAAATTTCTCTGGTCATCTGAATAATTTACTATATGTAGTCCAATAAATTTACATCCATTTATTTAGCCTATACTAACCAAACTTAGTGATTTACCCGTTTATATACAAGAGTATTTTTTACTGGAAAAATCCAGGGTAAATACTGTGTTCAATAGTGCTATAGCAAGATGTGGGACTTGAACCTGTAGCCTCCAAGTGCGGAGGCAACAGCTTGAACTACTACACAACCTGCTGCCCCCAATTATCAGTGCAGCTGCAATAAAACTTTAATAAATTTAAGCCAACTTGTTATCAAATACTTATGCACAAGTAAATCAAAGTAAAATCAGAAATACACACTCTGTCCCATGGGATTTTTCTGACCACTCAACCTCTTTGGATCAAATCGATCCTAGATAATTTGTCTTTGGTGCCACAAAACTGGAACCGTGCTGTTGTGAACCTGTGAAGGATTTTTTTTTCCCTCCTGATCATTGACGTATTCAGAGACAAAATCCTGGGAAAGTGCATAAATTCCTGCCAAATTACAATTCCATCATGGACAGTGAAGTAAAGGCCCTTCCTTTGGCTCCGTGAGCCGGGGGTTGCAGATGGGAGACGTCAGAGCAGCTGTTTGCAGTTCAGACGCATTGGTCCTTGAGAGGGCTGCACAGTGTTGCTGTGTCACCGGGAAACACTCTGTGCCCCTGACCTAAGAGGGGCAACAGCTTGGCACAGTGATGCCCCCCCACAGAGTTCTTTGTGTTTGAGGAGGATGCAAACAAAAGCTTTGTAGGGAACCTGCAGCAAGCCCTCGCGGCCGACCTGCGATCCTCCCCTCTTAGGACGTGACCTAATCACTCACCGCCAGGTAGGTCAGCTCACTGTCCTTTACACTCGCACCGTGGTAAACATATCTTACTAAATGTATATTTTGACTAAAGTCCTCTGATCCACTACTTTACAGGAACTATTTATCCTCATTGAAATTATTATCCGAATTGAGATCAGATGGATTGTCCTCCAGACTGATGTGGATTCCTGTGCACGAAATATCTAAAATGCAAAATACATGAAACGTTTGTAAATCCAGTCACTTTTAAAACAAACTCACAATAAGCAATAAACGGATATCATTTGATTTATTTGCAGATTACATTATGTAAAAATCTGATATGGTGTCTCAGGTGGGATTGTGCCTTTACATAATACCTTTTTAAATTTAGCTAAATAAAAATTACAATACTGAAAACGAGCCGCAATTTCCGCACATTTTAATGCAGATGGTTGGTCGGCCATTCATCCCACAAACGCGCACCCATCGCGCACCGGACACGAACTGTAAACACTGTGGAAGTGACTGGAATTCACCGGGGGCTTTTTTCTGCCACTTACTGGCTCGGTAAACAAACAGCTTACATTTGGTCCACAGGAAACAGACGCTTTAACTAATGATTAAAGAAAATCCTATTAAAAATAAACTGGAAAAAAATTATTTTTGAAAATTGGTAACCATTTCTAACAGGAGCAGCGCATGTGCGCAAAGACCGGCTTCCTGACAGACTCTCGGCGGCCCGTCCTCGCAGATTCGTCACAACTGCAGTATTACAAAGTTTCTGAAGAATTGGAGTCAAAGTGTGTTTACCAGTTTATTTTAACGATCCTTCTCCGATTATTATTATTTTTTTTTTTTTTTAAGAAAATACAGCACTGTGCTGGAACCCAAGCCGATGTTCTGCACATAACGCAGACGTCCCTCGGTTTAAAGGTTCTGTAAATATTACATATATTTGTCATGAATGTAATTTTTTTAACCTCGAGCTGCTTTGAAAGTATTTTAAAATGAGTTAAAACGGAAGCATGTCTACAAACTGCTATTCATTCCGATTGGTGCAGTTATGTGTGGTTCATCTTTCGGGTTTGTTGATCATCTCCGCCTCAGTTTCCATGGTGACGGCGCCGCTGTCCTCCCGGGCCGCGGGACTTCGCCTGTAAACACCGCAGAAGCGAGTTGAATGAAGGCGGTTCCACACTCCTGTTCTGCCTGGGTGCGTTTTACTGACATCTACACACCGGGCGTAAACACAGCCCGTGTTTGCGATTGAAATACGCTTTTTTGGGGTGGGGTGGGGGGGCGGGGGTCGAAAGGAAAATGTGTATTTTCTTCAGTTCGTAACCTGAAGAGCGAAGGTGGCTTTTATGTCGCTGTGTTGGTGTCGCCAGCTGCTCCTGCACGGAGTCCCTGCGCTCCCATAATGTACGTACAGCGGGGTGAAAATGGCCCAAATACAGTAACAGCTACTTACTTTTTACTAACTTTACGTCAGTAAAATAAACGCAGGGACTAAAGGTTAAAAATATTTACATAAGAAAGGTAACAGAAATAGAAGGTGTAGCTGAGATAATAGCAGTTTGTACAATTTCTTCTGCGAATTCATCCAAAGACGGTCTTCGTCGTGTGTGTTCGGGCAGCAGGGGGCGTAGTGGTTAGTGCTACTCGCTTCCATGCCGAAGGTTTAGATCAAACCCCGTCCTGCTCGAGAACCTTCATCCTGAATTAATGCGCCGAGAATAACCTGCTATATAAGTGGATAAATCATAGTACAGTCGAGTTTCTGTCAGAGGTTTGTTACAATATAAAATAAATCCGCAATTTTCAGTTATTTCTATGGACGAAAACACCGCCGCTCCGTGTGTCCCTGTGCGGCTCATATTAGCGTCGCATAACGGGGACAGTGATCCCTTCTCAGGAAAGTAGCGCCAAGTCGTGAGCGCCAGCATTCATGCTTGCTGCAGGAGTGAAGGAGATGGGGCTGGGAGCTCAGAACCTACTGGTGTTGGTGGGAATTCGCTGCGTTCACTGTCTCGCTTTCCCCCCAGATGTGCCTCATGCTGTTCTGCACACATCTGCAGACGGATGCGGGTGGAGGAGGGTTTTCACCGCGCTGTGAAAAGCAGTTTTTTTCACCCTGTTTCAGTGGTTTTTTCAGGTGAAGACAGAGTGAGGAAGCGTTGGACTCGCAGCCCCGCCGTCCGGACGTGAGCGCGCGCTTCGCGGTACCGGGCAGTGGAAAGGAACCCTGAACCCACCCCCCACCCCGCATGGTCCGGTGCGTAAAAGCGCAACCGTGAAGGGACCTGGACACACACGGTCAGTCCGCACTACACCCGTGAGCGAGGATCTACTCCACCCTACCCTGCTGTACCCGCAGATCTCACACCGCCCTGTGAGGACTGTGATGGGCAGCGCGAGCAGCAGATGGAAGAAGGTCGCGACCCGGTCTCCACACGAGGATCCCGGGCGCGAGGGCCCCTCCACGGTCCACAGTGTCTCCGTGTCGTGCCGGTCCCGGTTTGCGGGGGGCCTCGACAGGCTCAGCGAAGGACTTGATTCTCAGTCGTCCGCCGAGGGGGATGTAGACATGGACGCGGAGCTGGATCGAATACTGGCTGAGTACCAAGTACTGGAATCGAGAAGGAGTGAATCTCCTGGCCGTGACGAAGGAAGCGACTTGAGATGGATTCCGCTCTCACGGAAGGTGGATGGGACCCCACAACCGCCGCGTCCTGGTGGGTCGAAGCCCGGACGAGCGAGAGACCCAGAGAGGGCCCGACAGCCTAAGGAGAAAAGTCCTCAAGTCCCCAGACCTTTTGGAAACGTGAGTTATTCCTGCTGTTTTCACGGATAGATTCACCGTCAAATGTGGAGAAATGTTTAATATGTAAAATGTGTGGGCGGCGTATAACCATATTTCAGGTGAATCTGACAGCACGTGGATGCGAGTTACAAAATGACGCCCCAGTGTGACAGTATAACGCAACAGTAACGTGACGTTCGGTGTCTGTAACGTCTCTTCTGTTCCGACTCCTGCTGACAAATGGCCGCTAATCGCTGCGCGTGGGAAAGACGATCATTTTTAAGAAAAGCGAAGAAAATCTCTAAATTCCTTTAATTTCAAGACGTGAAAACCCTCTTTTTATACAGAATAACGTGCGTGAATTTACTCCATTTTCACGATTAAAATGATAACAGTCGAACGCAGAGTGACGTCAAGACTCACTTGACACTCTTAAAAGACAATTCGGTTAGATTTTAGTAAGATTTTATTTTTAAAAAAATGAGGCGGCAAAGTGAGAAGTTTTACGCTTTATGTCTACTGCTGTATTTCACATTTTTACGACGAGCTTATAACAACCCACTCAGTGTTGTCCTCTATTGTGTTAGTTTAATTGGCCAAACAGTAAAAAAAGTTTTTTTTTTCAATAAACTTACTTTTTCAGGATTTAAAGAGTTTCCAGGACCAGCTGTGCACCAAGGAGACGGCTTTGTAAGTTCCCTTTTAATTATTTATATTCCCAGCCCCTGATACCTGAGACTATTGTTGTTAGGAATCAGGAAAAATCAGATTAATTATGTATATTTAAATAATGTTAGTTCCGTGGGGAGAGTTCAAGCTTATTATGGCAACTTTTAAAGAACAACTTTGAATACAAGTTGGTTGTCATGAAAGCTCAAAATAAACGGCTTCTCTGATGACCTGGCTCTTCAGTTTTTACTGTGAAGCCCTAAATATGAACATGAATAATGACATCAGAATTCAATGTCAGCCCATCTTTATATGTATAAATCTCAGTCTCCATTTATTTGTTCATTACATACAGCTTTGTTTTTCAAGCCCCAGACTTGAAATTCGGCACAGTTGTACTTCTCACCCTAAGTGATGTTTTTGGGTAGTTAAGTTTATTAAACAAAAAAGGCTCCTTGCTGTTTTGAAAACTCAGAAAATCAAGTCTCTTACAAGACGTGGAAAAGTAGGAGTAGTGACCTCACATACCTGACGCTGACTGATTTTCTCCCTCCGCAAACACACACTTTTTCACACGCATATGAGCACTGACCTCTCCCATGCTCTAAAAAACACAGGCTCATGTACTTTCTTACTCAAACACCCAACACTTGAAAGATAAAGTTAGGTTATACATACATTTAATATTGAAATGTAATTGAATGCCTTCCCTTCACATCTCTTCCATTGTTTCATCCAAAGGGCTCCTGGAAACTGTGATGGTTCTTTGCTCACCATGCCTGTCATCCAGTATGACAAGTCTGAAGAGGATCTAATGGAAACCATTGAGAGGGAATTCAGCTGACAGTGCTTTTGGGTGCAGTACCACAGTATGTCATATTATATTGCACTCTGAATTTGCCGAGTCAGCGAAATCAGCCTCGTTGCTATTTGGGATGGAACCGAACGTGTTCTGGTACGGGAAGATAAATCACAAGCACCTGTCTGTCAGTCTTGGGTTCTTGCCCTGTTATAAACTAATGCCAGGCTTTGGATGGCCAGCCCAGGTGTGGCTTCAGCCTGATCCCACATGAATTGCTGGCCACGTGACTGAAAAGCCACTTTCCCTTCCTCATCCACATCAGTAGCAGTCGACTGTGTGTGGGGAGCCCTGTGGCTGTGTGACAGGGCAACCCACACCTACACACAGGATCCCGGAGAACCGGCAGGTTGTCCATGACTCACCTGTGAGGACCCACCATGAGACAGAGGCTGTGCTGTCTGCTACTGTTGCCATGGCTACACTTTCACTGGGAATATTTAACATGCTGCTAACCTTAATGCAGTAAATGATTACTTACTTTCACCCGCATTTTAGTCCCATGGACATTCCAGTTAAATTTAAGAAACTGTCTACCCGACTATTGTTTTTCCTCACTTTCTATAGACATTTTATACCATCTTACTATCATCATGTTACTGTTATATAATGAGAAGACATGTGAAAATAATTTTTGCAACTGTTTTCATCTGTATATACTGTGTTTGCACACACAGACTCATTGTATTAAAAATGAAAACACATTCAGGTTTTGCAAAGTCCAAAGCCTGGAATAAACAAATAGATAAAGGTTTAAGGTAAGTTTCTCTGCTATTGGTGGCAAGGGAACTATTTTCATGTGTACTGCCCTGTTTTGTAAAATACGGTATATTGGGCTGTTCATTAAAGATTTATTTCCTGGCCAGGATTCGCCAGCGGCACAAACCCCTCCTGCAAAGTCATTTTCATCTGTACTGGAGGGGAAAACGGCCCCTTTGCACTCCTTTGTGGACTCGTCGCTGTATCGCCCTCTTGTGGTACATAAATGCCGTTACAACATGCATGAGGTGAAAGCACATTTGAATAATATTTCAAATTATTCATATATGATTATAAGCAATAATACCTATATTATGTTATATGTTTATCATAAGTAATATATAACATAACTTAGTTTCAAGATTACTTTTTTATTCTAAAAATGCTTATTCTCCAGTGTTGTTTTTTTGCTGTTTAAAGGGTTTGGAGTCAGCAGCTTTTTGATAGCCTTTTCTGAGGGGGTCAAAGGTCATAGTCATCCGCCACAAACCAACACTCAGTTCAGCTCGTGATCCGGCAGCTTTCATTATACTCTTTATTCTCCTTCTGGTTAATTTAGGACTAGAACCAAAGGTTGCGTGAATCCACTGTTTTCTTGGAGCTCAGCTGGTAAATCCAAGTGACATCCCTCATCTCAATTGTTTAACAGCTTTACAGAATGCGTATTTCGTCATGTGAAGGAGCTCTAAGTAGGTGACACGCTGTACACGCTTTGTGCTGGTTTTTCAGTGACGATCTGCTGGTTCTGATGGCTTCTGTGTTGTGTAACCGGACCCCTCGGGGCTACAGCTGCTCTCTTTGTTCCCGTGTGTTGTTCAGGAAGACGGGGGATGGTGGGGGTGGGTGAGGAGCGAGACACGCCATTGGTCGCGCCCACCATAAGCTCCTCCCACCCACATCCTGGTTGGCGAAGCAAACGCCGTTGCCAGGATCCCATCAATATGTTGGGAGAGCCGGAAGAATGGTGGGCGAGTGACTCTGCTACACGTGGAAAAGTACATTTTGCGTAGGAGCGGTTCCTAGAACTCATCTAGCAACATGTGGACTTGGTCTTTCATTGCCTTGGTTCGATACTATTTTAATAGTGACCAGTTCACTTGTGCATCTGTCCTGCGACCTGACCGATGTCCTGCTTCGGGTGCACTGCATTATGAGACGTTAGATACTTGTGTCTCCCTTTTAAGTTGTATTTTTAATTGACGGTTACTGTCTAATATTAAACTCCTAGGGTTGGTGTAACTACTTGTAACGCACATTTTAGCAGTAAATTCACAGGCCCCAGCATTTCCTGTTTATTTCCAAGGGATATTTGTTGTGTGTGTTCTCAGTGCAGCTCTGGGACGGTGACACCGCCATAGGCCTGTGACAAACACAAAACAGCCCTTTGTTACAAATTTTTATTTAAATAATACGCGCCGTGAAGTAACTGGTAATAGTCACAGTGTAGGTTACTGTCCACTTATAGGGTCACCTGTCTTTTTACTGTAAATAAATGCCGTTCTGAGTACACGGATGAGCCAGGTATACACACTGACGGACACACACACACACACACACACACACACACACACACACACACACACACAGAGGTACAGATTGAACACATAATTACAGACGTGACTTGATATAAAGGCTTTGGCAGAGTGCATACAATTTATACGATATGAAAGTAAACAAATTCCATTGCAAAAAAGTTACAAAAAAGGCAAAAAAAAATGTCCAGTGCATTTCAGTACATTTTTTCCATGAGCTACTTAGCAGCTTTTTCTTTCGATTTCCCTCATCTCAGTTGTGCGAAAAGTCCTGAGGCAGCTGACTGGCTGGAAAGGGTGGGCTACTTGGGGGCAGTCGCGAGCACTCCGAGGGGGACCACGGCATTGGGGGATGCTGCCTTGGTCATGGCTATTTTGTTGAGGTTGCGGACCTCTGCTTGCCAGGTGGGCGTCTTCTTGGTGGTCATGTGTCGGCGTGCGTGTTTAGTCAGGTGGTCACTGCGCATGAAGCGCCGGTCACACACAGGACACACAAACTTCTTCTCACCCGTGTGTGTACGCCGATGGCGGGACAACTCATCAGAGCGAGCAAATTTCTTGTCACAGTCATCCCAGTTGCAACTGAAGGGTTTCTCCCCTGAGGGGGAAGGTGAGAGTTTGGCTTGTTAGCAACATGTTGCAAGGTTAAATTACCACATACTTATCACTGGTTATCTGTACTATGTTTTTACAAAATTATGAAAGCTGAAGCATCTTTGCCTTTAATTTATAACCATTCACTAATAAAGCCATGTGTAAAGATGTTCATAGCTGTTCATTTAAACATGTCCACTACTGAATAAAACAAATTATGTTTTCTTTGTTTTCTTGGTGGTGTAGCGGTTAGAGCTACTGCTGTCCACTCGGCTTTTGTACCGTTCAGTACAGTATTTACCGTGAATTTCAATGTTTTTTCTTGCCACGTGTAACGCTACCCCTATTAGTTATTATGGACAAGATGTCAACTAAATAAATAATAGCAATAACTAGCTGGGTACCTGTGTGAGTTCTGAGATGTGCCTTGAGGTGGGAGCTCTTGAAGTACGTCTTCCGACAGCCGGGGAAGTTGCAGACGTAGTTCCGACGGCGGGAAAAGTCCACCTGCGAGCTGCTGCTCTGACCTGTTGGCACGTACACCGGGGCAGGAGCCAGAGGTAAGAGCTTTGGGTGGCCGAGGGTCATGACGGTCTGGGGACACTGCGGAGGCTGGGACACGGGTGACTGTGGTACCACAAACATCACTGTGCCCTGGGCCAGCGGGGCTCCCATGAGGAATGGCTGTGAGAAGGTGGTCGTCTGCGGTAGAATGGATTTCACCCCAGGAGCTGCTGTCTGCACGGGTGTCTGAATGATTGCAGAGATCACCCCTGGTTGAGTGTTTACGGGCAACATCTGGCAGATGATCGGTGGGGTAGAGGTGGGGGGCGGGGACAGAGGAATGGGTGTGGCTGTGCTGTTTCCACTGGTGCCACTGGACAAAAGCTGTTTTCTCTGTGAGTCTGTCTGTGAGGGGGGGGCAGGGGCAGATGATGGGGTTACGGTGCAAGAGTCCTGGAAGTCCAGCTTCACCTGATTGACTGCTGCCTCACTTGTGGTTGCAGTGGGTGGTGGCCGCTGGTGTATGAAGCTGTCAGCTGTGTGGCGTATGACGCTGGTGGCCATTGACCTGCATGGTGCTTGACAGGAGCTGGTCAAGGTGGCAGCAACAGCAGTGGTGGTGGTGGTCTCAGCAAAGGTGGGACTATGAGGCGGTGTCATGCACTGTAAAACAAGGGGTGGGGGATGGAAAAATATGATAACCTGCTTCTCCAAAAAACCCGACTCAGCGAAACTGAAGTTTAATTTATTTGAAAATTGGTTCTGTTTAATCCTATTATGTCTTTTAAAATTCCTTTTTAAATCCATAAGTTGCCCTTTTTTAAGGGCCCATTTATACTAAACTGACTGCTTTTCCCTTTAGGACTTACATAATCATTAGTTGCCCCAGAGATAAAAGGCTCCACAGGCCATCAGGAGAAAATTACTGAGCAACACTGAGTTGGTAAGGGACCGCAGGCTATTCCTGATACTCAGATAAGCATTTACAACCACAGGTAAATGAGGTATCAGTTACTTTGCCATCTGTTCTGCCATAAAATCTCTAAAAGATAAGAGGAAATACCCAGCTGCATAAAAATTGTTCAAATCTGCACTGGGTTTTGAATGGAAAAGACTTGCAGGGAAGGAGATTCAAGCTCCACAAAGTGTTTACTGATCAAACAGCAACGACTGCTGCTCATCTGGCTGAGTGCTTATTCTGCTGCAGAGCTCTCCTTACCAGCGAGGAGAGAGAGACAAAGTCCCTGGGGGGTTCTGCAGGGTCTGGGTGTGGGAGGGAGTCACAGGAGTCAGAGGCAGGGGTCAACGGTCGGGCCCTGCAGGGTTCCAGCCTGTGTGACTTCTGACCAAAGGCGCTCATGAACACCAGAGCCTCGGCTGCCTCCAGGTCATTGTATTCCAGCGTGCTGCAGGACGACTGTTCGCTGTCGTGCCTCTTCCTTTCGAAGATCTCGCAGGCGTCCATCACGTTGGCCTAAAAGGCAGCCTGTATGTTAGTTTATTACTGCTATATTCAGTCCAACACTGTATTTGTTCACCTCCAGAACCAACAACTAGACTAACTGCCATATTAATACACATTTGCGATTAATACTGTTTATGCATGTCATGTCCTAACCACATTGATTCCTACCGCATTTCCCGATTCACGTGGCAATAGCTCATTTCAAATGAATATGGTTCCTTACCACAAAAGTCTGAAGTCTAAAGTCTACAGAGCACCTGACGTGTTCTTAAGGATCATCAGCGATAGGTTAAGTCACGGGGGGGGGGGGTGGGCAGCATTCGGGCGTGAGCCTGGGAACTTCCCACTGCCTTATTTGGAAAAAAAGCAGTGACGTCCCAGCTGAACAGGCAGGGACCCGCCCACCACCTTATTTGGGTCAATCAGCGTTGAGGGGACCGAAGCGCCATGTGAGACTTCCCATGCAGAGAGGAAACATGAAGAAGTGCGGAGCTGAGGTCCAAACAGCCGCCTCGTCTCAGCCACTCCCCACAACTACGAGCAGCGTACGGTTTCACACACGCTTCTTTTGTCTGTTCTTTTGTCTAACAGCCATTTATTTTACCTCTAACAACGAAACACCAAAGTCTCACAAAAAATATAGGGTAAAATAAATGTTATGCTGGTCTACGAGGCTTACTGTACTTTGTTGCGGAAGTACCCATCTATTTGGAGATATGACGAGGTAAACAGAAAGCAAAGTCCGTTAACTATTTGATAAGGCATTTTTACAGCCCATGTTTTTTACGAACTCCCCACACTGCTGAATTTTCCAGCTATGATATTCTGTTGACTTGTGAATACTGTCTGTATTTATGTACAACGACAGGCCCGTATTATGTAAAAAGCACAATTTGGGAGAATATCTGCGCTAAATGAATTAGCACGAGCGTTTGTGCGGTGCCGTCACATATTGAAACTGACCGATTTCAACATGATTTCAGCCATCGTGCATCGTGCATCTTTCATCATTCACACCACATAACTAAAGTTCTGTACTGCCTCTTCATTTTACGCAGCGGCTGCAATACTGCATTCCTTTGTAAAGACACAGCGATTAAAAGTCGACAATTCAATTACTTATAATTTTCCCTGTACAGTGATGCGGCTTGTCAGAGACAAAGAAGCGCAAAACATCCTTACCCCATTTAACTGCTCCATTCCGGAATTCGTTTCAGTCGTAAAAGTCTGCATACCGTATTTTATGTTTATTTTTGTATGTATAAATATGTATGTCAGAAGACAATGAGAACAAAGAACAACAACAGCCCCTCCACTCGATGATCATTGAACGCAGATCCGCTCAGCTGTGCGAAACAAAAAAAGGAAAACAAAAGTCAGAGAGGAACTGGCGGCTGGCAACATGCGACCAATGGGAGAAGGACCTGACCCAGGCGCTGGCCAATGACAGGCGAGGTTGCGCGTGATCGGAGCGTGACCGCCAAGCGATTGGAGGAAACGGGGTGCGTGGCCGTCGAGGAGGCGTGGCCGGGGAAGTCAGCGGTGTCAGAACAAACCCGTTGAACCTCCAGCCTCAAGCCTTGAGAAGTGGGGGAAAGGTCGCGTGCGATCGTCCGCGCGTGCGTGAGAGGCGGTGGTGCGCGTGTGTGAGCGTTGCAGAAATGCAGCTAAAACAATGTAAATTCGACTGACGTGAAGCGAAAGACAGGTGGGGAAAAGATTACTTTTGAAATGTGTCACTCGTACGTTTGTTTATTACCGCCAGTGATAAGGTTTTGGAAATGTACTTGGTGTCAACAAACCTTGTGATAGTTTTTTTTTGTTTTGCAGGTTACAATCTTTTCTAAGAAACAACCCAAAAAACAGCACTGTTTGCATGTATAATTTAATATAAGGTTTTTTTTGTTGTACCCCCTCCATGACCCAGCAGTTCATATCTGATGTTGTTTTTTTCTGGGGGGGGGTTCTGTAAAAAGTAGGCTAAAGTATGGTAAGCTTACTGTTTACTTGAGTGTGAAAAAAGGCCTCTGTCAGCACCCTCTGTACACCCCTCCCCTGACTGCCCACCAGGCCTGTAAACAGGCAAGTTGGAGGAATGTCAGAATTGATCTGAAGGGCAGCATCAGTCACCCAGTGTCCATCTGCCCTTAAAACCACCATCAGATTTTACCAGGAAAACAAAAGCAGTGAGAAATCAGAACTGTGAGTGAGAGAAAGTGCAGGACAAAGTACTTGTAGGGGAAAAAATTGGTTTGACATACATTCCTTCTGAGGCAGCATTATAATAAATTACTGCACAATTTTTTTCCACTAAGCATGAATCACATTCAGTTTGCAAGAAAATTAAAAACAAATTCCTGTTGAACCAAGTATACAGCTTATTATAAACTTGTTTCATATAAAAAGAAAATTAGAAAATAATAAAACAAGTTAAGCAACCTGGCCCCCTTGGCCTACATCCTTCTGACAGTGACTGTGTGTGATATAGCCGTTCCTCCTGCAAATGCCAAACGCGCATCTCTATTCCTCCTGCCTTCTCTGGATCCGTGCTGGCAGGGCAGCAGGGGGTCAGGTGGCAGGAATGGGGGCTGCGGTGGACGAAGGTTGGCATGGCAGACCGCCGACAGCTTTCCCGCGGTTACATGACCGTGACCTCGATTCGCGGAATTGTGGTTGCGCAACGCTGAAAGTGTGCGCTGAAGAAGGAGGCCAGTGGTGGGGTCCCAAAGAGGGGGACAAGCTGTGCAGAACCTAAGCGGGGCCAACGGAATGATTCTGGTAGGGAAACTGGAGGAAAGGTCACTCCAGTCACACCCACCTTCCTGCCAGTCTGGCATTAGTGGAAACCCAGGAGCAAACTGGGAAAGGGGTGTAGCTTTGGCAGTAGTAAATATATGAACCTCGGTCATTTTTTCCCTGTTGCTGTTGATCCCACCCCCCCAGTAAGGAAAGGAAGATATCTGCATTTCTCCTTTCATGAAGGTTGTTTAATGATATTTAAAATCATCATTCATCCTCCAACATTTGATGTTTGTGTGAAGGAACCTTTGGGTTTCTCCAGACAGTGAGTGTGATATAGCGGACATATTTGATATAACGGTGAGAAATTTGGTTTGATAGTGAATGTTTGGGCTGCTTTGGTGATCCTGTGCAACACTTTGAAGACATTCTGGTGTTGAGCTAACCATCATGTTAATTGTTTTGTGAGCTGGCCAGAGTAAGGTTGAAATCACGGTGTGCCTGGATCCCAGCGCTCCCCCTTGAATCTGCAACAGCTCTGTTTATAGGAGGGGACAGATAGGAACTGGTTTGAGAATGAGTTTCCTCGTAGTTCAAGAGATGAAACTTTGTGACGGTGGGATTTCTTCAACCACATGCTGGAGGACAGACGTCCAGCACAGCCTGATTTTTGGAGACCAGTGACAGAAAAAGAAGCCTGAAAACTGAGGAGAGGTGCTCTATTAAGGGGCCAGTCAGGTGTGGTGTGGAGAGGGTGTCAGATGGGTCCTCTCTGGAATTGGGCTGGATCTGGATGAGAAGGCCGGGTAATGGGTGGTCAGGTGGTGGGTGCAGAGGTGGTGGGCAGTACACCATGTCTCCACTTCAGTGCCAAACAGTGTTTTTTTAAGAGCAGATTTGTTAGTTGAGGAAGTTTGCCTCGTGTAGTTCATTCTCACAAACAGCAACAAAAAAAGACATAATACTGCCTTACAGTCATCAGCAGGCACTTTATGCAACAAACATGGGTAGATTGTAGGTGCAATGAAACAGAAATCTGTCTCTGGGGCTAAAGCTGGACCGCTGACCCTAGTGTAGACTTTTTGAAGTGATCTTGAAGTCCCTGCTTTTAAATTTGTTTGAACACCTCCTCACTGCATTTGCAGATGCCAGTATGAAAGATATTATATGAAATGACCACCAATTTCCCCAAATCATTACATTCACGTTTCTCCAAACCAACACCCAACTCGAGGAGAAGAAAAGTACTTTTTACCAACAGATGACAGAGACACAGGTGGAGCCACATGATTGTAGAAGCACAGTCAATATCAGTTAACCTTTATTATCACTTTATTTTCTGTGTTTTTCCATGGTTGTAACTGATTTAGAGGAAGGCTGCAGCTGGTCAGCATGGAGCACAAGAACATGGAGATTACAGGATCTGAGTAGATGGGTAATTAGCTGTTCTGGGTTATTTACCTGATCAAGGCCACCGAGAAGGATGGCTGGTTGTAAACATCAAGGTCAAGGTTTCTGAGTTAGTTCTGAAGGTGGCTGTGCACGACACTTGCCAAGAGACTTCTGCTTTATTGAACAGTTCGTGTTCATGTGGAAAATGTACATTTTGTTGGTTAGCTAAGGCTTTTCTCAAGAACAACTTAACATTGTTAAGCTGCTTATAGTTATTTGCTCATTTATACTAATGGGTAATTTTTTTATGTTGTATTAATTCAGGATAAAAACTTTGCCTACGAGTGCTGTTGCAGAAGGTGGGTTTCAAACAAAAGTCCCCTGAGTGCAAGGTGGGAGAATTAACCAGTACACCTCCTGCTGTCCTACTATGTTATATTTTTGCATATTTTTACTTTTTGGTCACATCTATAGTCTGTATTTGTTTTCATTCTCTCTATTAACAGACAATGAGTTTGTCTACAGTATTCTTACTGCTATATTAGATATGTTGATGTAGAATGATTGACTGCTATCGTACTGGTTAGAGGTGCTTCTCTCAAAAGTTCAAGCCTCACTCCTGCTCTAGTACCTTCAAAAATGATGCTTATCCTGAATTGCTCAAATTAAAATGACCCAACTGTAAAAATAGGCAAATTGGAAGTAGCTCAGTATAGAAAGTTGATATTTTAAGCTGCTTTGAATAAAAGCACTTGTTAAATAGCTTGATATTCTTATTGTTTAAAAACTGTTTGGCCAGCATTCAGGTGTACGTGCAAAGGCAGAAGTTGAGTGTGCTGTCTGTCTTACAGGATCATCAGCTTGCTTCTGGAAAGGGTGTCCACATTCCGTGCGGTTCAGGAACGAGACACGCTGGATGTGACTGGAGCACAATGGAGTCAAGAGTACAGCACAGGAACAGGTGTGTTTACCTGTATTCAGAAGGTAAGGAGCTAAGAGACACTGTATTGCTCCAGTGGTGGTGCCTTGGTGATGTTTAGACATCAATGTGACAGTTTTGTAGGGGACGCAAAGGTATTTTATTAACTGAACCATTAATTTGCTCTAAACATCTAATGGGATGTAATTGTAATTGTAAAATGTGTGGGGGCAACATATAAATGTGTAAGTTTTTGTGTGTGGGAGGCAGAAAAAATGGTCCTGCTAGTATTAATGATAATACTGTTTGACTTTAGTGTGTCTGTGAAGGTCCCCATTTTTGCAACTGAATACATAAATACAGTTCACATGCGCACAAACCTGGAACACACCCAAACCAGCACACAAACAACCTCTCACTCACACGCACACACGAGCCTGGCTTACATCGAAGCCGGTGTTTTTGCAGCAGGAGCTAATATGTCGCTGAAGCTAATCTGTCATTTTGACTCTGAGCTTCATTAGCTGTGAAATTATCGGCGGTTGTCCTGGAAACCCTCGGCTCTGAGGTGGAATTTGAGTCCCACGGAGACAAGATGGAGGCCTGTTGTCATCTCTGGTTGCTACTGTTGTGGGATTGACATTTTGCTGGGGCTCAACCCAGAAACAGTTCTCAAAAGATATTACACAGCATGTCAGTATTGTGTGTGACAGAAGACAGATTCTGTTGCACTGCTATTCCCATTTGTCACTGGTGGTAAATCCACACTAGAAGAGCCACCATTCTTTTTTGTCGAAATACCGCGTACAGTGCTTTATGGTTCCCTGCAACGAAATGGAGTTGCTGAAAAGGAAAGGATTTGTTAAAAAACACCGTGATTATTCAACTTTGAACTGCATTATTTATCACCGTTGAAGAGAAACTATTCTGTGTCATTTTTCTGCATCATTTAATGAAAGAGGTTTTCTGAATATTACAAATATTATAATAAAGGTCACCACTGTAGAGTAGAGTTGGTGGAAGCTCAACCCAATATTGGGTTATGGTTACCTCATATGGTATTCTTATTGTACCACTCCTTTCCTTTACAACCCCCTTGGGGGCACCTTGGGTAGGACGCTGGGGAGTTGAATGCTCTTATGGGGCTCAGGACATGTCTCCTGTTCTCTCAGGCTGAACTAGCAGAACGGGACCACTAATCTCAGTGGGTTTTATTTTGGAATTAGTGGACTGTTGTCAAAGGGGGGGGGGCAGTCAGTTGGTCAGTTACTCCATCTTTTGTAGCAGTTCCTGGTTTCCTCAGCTCTGCTGCCTTTATGCTTCTCTCCTTACTTTGTAGATTGGCCATTTCTCCTGTATCCTGCAATTTACCTACCGGTGCTATTTGCTGTTATTAGTAATTGCAGTTCATTTTACTTCATATCTTGCTCTGAGGTAGCCAGGCAGAAAAAGACACCATGTAAAAAAAAAAAAAATAAAGTTACCAGTTACTACCAGAGCAAGCTGAAAAGTTTGCACTTTCAACTTCAGTTTGGAGGGAATTTAAGGGCATCTATTTTTATTTCATTACATAGTGCAAACAATGGAGTCAGATTGTTTGCGTAACCCGGTTCCCATCAGCTGAAACCGTGGTTCATGCTGACAGGGTCTCGATTAGAAAATCTGGGCCGTGAGCCCAGTTTAGTGCTTCCCGTGCGCCTCAGGCTGCTGCTGTATGAAAACAAACACCTGAAGCTGCCTGTTCCAAATCTTCATTTTATTGGACACAATACATGTCATACATGTAGTAGCATCTTGATCACAGACATCAAGGAAGCACATAAACACCCTCTTAGAAAAATAAAAAATAAAAAAATCCCTTAGCATACAAATACATATACTCTTGAGTATTTTCATATAAAAACAGTTAAAATTATAATACAATATTATTGATAATAAAAATCTGCCACAATTCATAGCTCAGTAAAATACCCCAATCCTTGCTTATTGCATATATAATAAATACATTAAATGACATAAATTGTTAAAGCCAGCGAGTAATTTCACTGGGGGAAAAATTTTGATATAACATTTTAGAAAAAAAAACTACACTGGCTTGTTACTTTTAGCAATTCTGTTCTGCTATTTCCTTATAAAAGAATGATGAAAGTTATAGCATCAGATTATAGCCATCTACAAAACCATATAGATGTACTGTATAGACAAAATCTGTTCATACAATTGTTTATATGAACTTCACTTATTGCACTTCCTGTACAGGTAAAAATGGAAAATAAGTACAGTTCACTGACAGTTTTCAGTGAGGATTAAATTCAGCAGGTAATGAGGCTGAAGGCATTCAGTCCTGGGCCAGAGGGTAAAGCTTTACTGTTAATACTTGTACTGAAACCAAAAAAAGCTCAGTTTTGTCACTCAAATGAGCGTCCACAGTTTTCTCATCACAGGCCTACAGCACACACATCACACACCTACACACACTTTCCAGGTCATCAGTGTCGGGGACTAATTAAGCTAAGGCAAGTTTCAAAGATCACGACATGTTTACCTACTAAATACTGCAGAATGTTATGTGTCAAAATAGGGAGGGTGTTCCATTGATGGTGGTTCTATTTACAGGTTAATAAAGGCACTCAGAATAGAAGCCCTGTACAAGAGACTGAAAGAGATCTAGATGTTCAGTGCAACAATGTTCACATGGACACACAGAGAAATTTAGAGAAAATCATAAGAGATTTATAATACAAATTTCAAAAATATTCTGCTTTAATTCTGTCTCTGAATGATTGTTCAAAGCATGGTGTTCAAGTTCCCTTCTGCAGACACCTACCTGAATTCACCTGTTTTGTCACATTACTTGCATAAAGCAACGCTGCCAAATCAGCCTGGCAAACAAATCCTTCACTCGCGTGTAGATATATAAAAAAAAATACAAGGTTTCCTAAATGTCTGCTTTCTACTTTTTAGTAGCCACAGGCAAACAACGTTATATAAGCATCGAAATATTCACGCTAACTGCTTGGAGACTGAAGGACCCATTCAGAAAACTGTTTCTCCATCATTCAGTTAAACAAAGGCAGCAATTTGCCTGAATGCTTTAGTGCTTTGCGAAGAGCTGCTTCGCGCCCTTCCTTATCAGAGCAGAGCACTTCAAAACACGCTGAGAGCACACATGTTCAGGGTACAAGGTTGGCCTATGTACATGATATGTAAACCCGGATCCCGTTGGTGGCTTGACGGCCGCCGTACAGTCCCGCCTGTTTCGTCAGACCTCGGGCGGGGGTTAGGGGGAGGAGACATATTGCTATTGGGTGGTGGTCCCACGCCTGCATTCCTAACCCCCCTTCACTCAGATCTCCGTCAGGGTGAGCTTGTAGATGCTGCCCAGTTCCTCCATCTGGATTTGGAAGGTGTCCTCGTTGGAGTAGTGCTTGATGATGTTGTCGTCCATGTTCACCAGGATCCTAACAAACAAAACCAAGAGCAGTGTTGGCTGTGAGGTGTGTGTGAGGCCTATGGAGTCTAAGCATAGAAACCCATCCATCCATCCATCCTGGTCAGGGTTGCAGCTCTCTACCTTATCCTGGAAGTATTGGGCACTTGACTGTGGAAGTACCCTCCCTGGATGGGATGCCAATCCTTCACAGGATGGGCGTATAAATGCAAGCATGATAATATATAGCTGTTTCTCACCTAATGGGGTTAATTCATTCCATGAATGGTGAATTCCCATTGTGAGATCTTTGCATCACTTTTATAGAGGGGAAACCTGCTTCCCGGGAGAAAAATGCTTTTACGTTTTCACAATATTATTTCTCACATTAACTTAATTTAATGTTTTAATATTTCTCTTGAATTTGTCTTTCCCTGCCTTTGCAGCCCTTTCCATTGCCTTTTGCACTCTCTTTTTAACCTTTTTAGGAGATATTTTGACAGTTTGATTCAGTTTATGATATGAAATAATAAAGTTCCCAAGGTCACTGTCTACTGTGGTCACCATGCTGTTAGAGGAGCTGTGTAATGTTACTGATACATGGTTGCCTGCACATAATCTACCAATCAAATGAAGATCAAGGCTATATTTCACAGTATTTTTTTCCTGGGTAATTCAGGTACATTTTCCCAGATAATGGCCAGAGTGATATTAACAAGGAGCAAAAAATATTTGAGGCAAGAACATCTAACATAAGTGTCTGATGCAAGCTGCCACACAGATTAAAATACTCATTGTGGAACTAAAATGAACGCATAAAAAGCAAAAATGCCATTGTATAGAATGAAAAGTCTTGTGTGACGTATATATTTTGACAAGCTGTTGTAGCGGTTTTCATTGTACGGAACCCCTTTATATTAGGGATTTAAATGTTACCCACAAATGAAATCTAGATTAAAAAGAGGTAAAGGTTAAAAAACTTACCCTTTTTTGCACTTCTTGTAGACCTTCCCTATCTTTTCAAGTGGAAGCTCATATTTATCCGATATCTGTATGAGGGAGAACGTGAATGAATTCGGAAGCTGTACCTCATAATGTCAATTATTTTTCTATTGTGAAAGAATAACAGCCGGTGGTTATGTGGCGCAACAAGAAAATATAAAGATAAGATAAGCTGTTCGCTGTTACCTACATGGTTTCTGGGAAGCCCTTCATAAAAGCAGACTCATGTAAATCATATTGTGCTATCAACATTCGTTTTGATTTTATTTTCATTATCTGAGCCATGTTTCAGCAGAGATGGAAACTCACCGCCTCCACCAAGCCCTTCAGTGTGGGCGTGTTCAGCATGAGAGCATCAAACACCTCCTCCGTCTCTTTCCGCACGTAGAGGAGGACTGCCAGGGTGGAGGGGTACAAGAGACATTGTTACACACGTGGGGCTGCAGAAGGTTGCACACACAGCCCCTGCAAACATGAGCGCGCATGCACACACACACGCACACACACACACACACACACACACACACGCACGCACGGAGTTGTCTGGTTGCTGAGTGGGAGCCACAAACCCCAGAGGAAAAAGTTGTAAAACACAAAGTTGAAGATACATGCAGGCCCAAAAATCTCACTGTACTCGGCTGGCTTCACTCACACGAGAGCCAGGCAGCTGTTTACCAAACAGCCACAGCCAAAAGAAACAGAATGACTCGGGCCTTCGGGTTATTTTTGTTTTCAGGGCTGCGGCTCTGAGTTGCGAAATGTCATTTTCCCCTATGTGAAAAAGAAACTTTGAGGGCAGAAACTATGGGAACAACATGAGCAGTTCAGCGACTTGCTGGGTCATTCTGTGCCATCTGCTCGACTCGGCGAGAAAATTCCGGGAGCTCTTGAACCGGTTCCAGCATATGTCTGGGGGGTTGGGGACCTCACATGCAGTTCCAAAGCAAACCAAGTGTGGGGGTGGCTAGGTCAGCGAGCGGTCTGAAAACACTGGACTCTCTTGCACGGTGTTAGACGGCCACACAAGGCCAAGGCTCCAACCGCCACCCTGCCACGTGGCACCTCGATGCCAGGAATTACGACCCACCGTTGTACTACAACCCTTGGGGTAATGATCTCTAGGGTCCTATAGATCTGCTTTCGATCATCCCTCTTTCTGTTTTGTTAACACCAAGGCCTGGGCCAACAGGCAAACATCAGGAGAAGATTCCAGAAACAGTGCATGTTCAGAGGAGGACAGGCTTCAGTTGTATGGTGCACATAGAAGTATAATTGACACTTTAAGCTCATGTATGAAAGTGGTTGAACATGACGGTGAGTGTTTGCCTACGTTCCCTACCTTTTTTGGGCTCATCCATCCTTGGCAGCTTATTGGGAGGGGAGCCGAACTCCTCCTCGCTGAAAGGTAACCTCTTCATGGCCGCTCTGTGGGAGGAAGCGCCCGGCACTGGATTAGACTTCTCTCTCCAGAGTCATCTGGCACAGTGAGTGTCATTTTTGACCCTTTCAGCAAACTAGGAACCACGTTACCTATACGGTTTTAGAACGTGGCACCCCGGGCAGAGGTCTCAGTCGTTACGCCACAAGAAGACAAACACTTTACAAGTAAATGAAAGCAGTTATGGTGTCTTACCCTTCTTCTCCATCTTCTGATGGGAACTGTTAAAAGGAAAAAGAAATTAGAGAATCAGCATTTTTACAGTCACAGGGAGCAATGCGTAAAAACAATTTTGAGGTCAAAGGTTACATTAAATGTGTTCACTCTGCTGTTGCTGGACCTCTGGGATATGCTGGGCAGATCTCAACGTGCTTCATATAGAGTCTGTTGCCTAGTTTGAACCCTTCTGCCTCTGTGATTCTGTCTCCATGGCTTTACACCCTTACATTATCCAGAACAAAACATTATATCTTTTTCTAACAGGGCTGTTATTTCCAGATCATTTCATCAAATATATGAAGGGCAGCATGTTCCCTCTGTTTGTGTGGGCGTTTTCTGGGTGCTCTAGTTTCCTCCCACAGTCCAAAGAAAGATGTTTTGGTGCAATTGGTGACTGCATTACCCTTAGTGTGTACGTTTGACTAAATGTGTGCGTGTGATTGTCCTCCAACGGAGGACAATCACCTGTGAACCCTGCCTCACACTTCACATTTCCAAGATAGTCTCTGGACCACTGCAACCCTGCAGGCATATTTTAATTGTCTTCCATAAAAGGAGCCCTCTGTTCCTGTCTGTTGGCAGGAATTATGGTCACAGTGAGATTCCGGTGCAATCGAGGACCATTCATTGATAAGAACCATTGCGTGGCTCCTCCTTCACCTCTCTCCAACAACTGAATAACCTCATGCTGTGCCCAAACCTGATATGGAATACTTCTGCTGCACGTGACGTTCAAAAGGCGAGACCTGTAGTTAGGGCAGCGAGGACAGTGTATAATAGCCTGGTGGACCTAGATAAAGTTCGTGGAAGTGTTCCATCTCACACCTGTTGGCTTCCCTTTTGTACCCTTTGAGGCCAAAACTGTAGACTGATGTTCATGTGCAAGATCTGCTCCCTTCTTATCTGTTGTCCTACTGGTGGACTTGTTCTTGCTCGTGTGCACACACCCACACACACACACGCACCCACCCCATGGCTTCACTTCTGCCATCAGAGCTACATGTTCTGACCTGGTGTCCTGCCTGCCCACCCAGCACACTTCAGCTGCGGTCCCATTTCTGCTATTTCTGTCACCAAGGACTTTATTCCAAACTCCTTCACGTTTATTCATTGTGACTTAGATTGCAGCCCCCACCTCTAGTTTAGCTTTACACCTGTTTTTTGACTCCAGCAGTTCACGCCTGATTATTTAAGTGTAGTCGCTCTTTAATCACTAAGTGCTTTAAGTACAAAACCTACATCCATCCCTTTGTTATCATTAACTCTTTTATCCTGGTCAGGGTCATGGTAGTCCGGAGCCTATACCAGAATTACCTGGGGTTAAGCTGTGAAACTACACCTTGGATAGGGAACGAGTTCGTTGCAGGATGACCAAACACACATTCACACACTATGGGCAATTTAAAGTGACAAGTTAACCTGAAAAACACTGCTTTGGACTGTGGGATTAAACCAAAGCACCTGGAGGAAAAACTCACAGACATGGGGTGAATATGCAAACTCTACATAAACTGAGCTGGATTTAAACCTGGACCTGAACAGCTCAGGTGAGGCAGCGGCGCTACTCACTGCACTACTGTACTGCCCCCAAAACCAGCATGAAAGCGGGAATATCTCATACTCATTTTGTATCCATGGACTTTATGCAGCTGGGTTTGTAGCCCTAACGGGCTCTTATGTACGTCCTGAGCTTAGAACCTTAGCAGAGCCATTATTAACATGGTCATCATTAACACGGAGAAATGCGTCTCAGACGGAATGTGACCTCATTGGGTGTGTGGTTCCCCCTAGCGGCCGACTGGGGGAAGTGCCTTAAGGCTCGGCTTTACTCACATGGCGCTGGAAGCTGGAGAAGTGGATGTCAGGGATGAAGAGCACAGGCTGGGTGTCCAAGTCACTCATGGCCTTGAAGGTGGTGATGTCACTGCGCTTGTGCAGCAGGGGCACCTTGACATCCACGTCTGCAAGAGGACAAAGCATCTGTGCTATGACCAGCGCAGGTCGCTCTCTGTGGCATCTGCCTGTCCAACACCACTGACAGTATTTATATACTAAATGCAACCACTTTAAGGGTAATACAGTTTGGTCATATATATTTATTGTGCTTTTTTTTAAAAAAAAAATCTTTCTGCCTTTTCTCTTTCACACCTGGGCAATGTTGGGTAACTCAGGTTCTGTATATTTCAGTGTTTGGACAGAACGGTCAGAAATGGAACTCACAGGCTCCGAGGGTGTTTGCCATGTCTGTGCATTTCCCCTTCCGGCGTGTCTGCTTCCGTTCCTCGTCGCGGATCTTGCGCTCGGCACCCTTGTCGCAGAAGACCTTGATCTGGCAGTAGGCCCGGTGGATGGGCTTGTTGCTGCGGTTGTTGTAGCTGTATGTGTCAATTTGCAAGTTGAGGGGCAAGCCCTTCACCCCCTTCTGCGAGGAGAAGTCCGTGCTCAGGCAGTTCACTGAGATGAAGATCTGCAGGATGAAGGGAGGCACATGTGAGGACACCTAGACATAGGGCATGATTTGACAAATCCCAGGCTGGCTTTAGTCTTTAGAATAATTTGTCTGAGGAGATTATGTTGAAATGAATAGTGGTTGGGGCAGTGCAGCAGGTGGGGTTACCGTGGTGACAGGCAACCAACACAAGACTCCTGACAGAGAGGATTACAGTATAACCCAAACACACATCTGATGCCCTGTTTTACAAAGCATGACACTGCCCTGTGGTCCCTGTGAAACTTAGTGAGCATTCATTTCTGGACTTTAGGTGAGGGCTTTAAAACATAAAGACAATTACAATATTCAGCAGTTAGGTACAAATAGTTAAGGTTTTACAGAAGCCTTCTAGTTACACTACATTGGTGCTTAGCGCCCCCTTGTAGAATGATAGAGTAACAGGGTAGTGCCTATTTTCACCACCAGGGGGCACCATTGCGGTATAAAGGTGGCTAATTGGAAGTTCCAGACATCCAGGTGTCCTCGAGTTTCCGGGCTGTACTGGGGAGGAGATGTTCGGTTATGGCGAAAATACGGAAAAAAATTTAACTTAAGCATAATACAACATACATAATAGATGTACTTTACTATGCTGCAGTTTGTGCTACAGTTACACTTTTATAACCTAATGTATAATGAACATGTAATGTGCTTAATGAAATAAAATAGTCAGTCCTGTGATTGAAACATGCATACATGCAGTACAGTGAATGACATGCAAAATGCAGTGAATAAGATGCTGATATGATTTGATAAGAGCGCTGCTATAGGGGGACTGGGGGCAGTCAGTGATAATGGTTGAATTGTTCTTTTTGCGATACAATCTAAAAATGTTTATAAAACATGATATTATGCACTGTGTGATGGACTGGCATCCCATTAAGGGTGTAGTTTCACAGCATGGCACCCAGAGATACTGGGATAGGCTGTGGACTGCCTTGACCCCGATCAGGATAAAGCAGTTAACAATAACAGATGGATGACGGTTTAATAAGTTTTGTCTGTAATAGTTTTGCAATGGGCCGCAACATCAAAAACACGTAAAGTTGAGGTCTGCTAAATAAGTTTTTTTCCCCCTGAAGGAATGACAGGAGTTTGATCCAACTCCTTGCTGGCTTGGACCGCAACTCTGATAACACACGATCCTGGGCTGCTCTGCCCTGGGACCTCTGTTCTGCATTTCTGCAAACAGACATTGCCTCGCAAACACAAGCGTGAGCATCAGATCACGTGTGTACTGTATGTTCATGTCTGGGAGCCGTCAGCTTAGGTCTCCATGGCACTGGCGTGTTGTGCTGTCGTGCCACACTGAGACATTTGAGGTCTTAATTATTGCTCTCGTTTTTTTTTTTTTTTTTGCAGTGGAAACTTGATCAGATTGAGCTGAGACCTTTTAACAGAAATCAAAAGTGTCAGCAGGCAGTTGGCAGGGGATAATCTCTACCATCACTGTCACTTGGTTACGAACAGTGCGCCTAAATGAGGACCCGTCGGACAGGATTCCTCCGCATGCTGCGAAACGTGGACGTGAACCCCCTGCTGCGTTTCCTCATGCCCCATTCCATTGTGAGACTCGTCCTGCCCCAAGACTGGCCTTCTCCTCCACGCATTGCATCAGTGTGACAATGGGAGCGATAGGTGGTGACACACACCCTTGCATCCCCTCAGGTGTCTCTACACAACCCCAGTGTGGGACGAACAGCAGCTTCACTCAGACAGACTGGGACACCCACCTCCGTGACAGACAAAGCTTTATTTCACTAGTCAAACTGGGAGGGCCGCTTTGCACAATAGGCGTTTACATGGAAAAGTGCCGAAGAACTAGACTGGTTTGAAAACTGTTTTGGGTTCGACTTCCCTCTTTCCCTCCTAATGATGTTGGAACAAGACACTTTGTTCATCCACATAGACACCTTCCTCTAATGCCTCTCACCATGTCCTTCAGGCGGAACCACCTGTTTTTCACATTTTTTGGAAGGCACAAGAACACCGGATAATTTGAGTAGAACGACCGGTTTGTTACTTTTAGATCACTTGATGACATGTGTAAAGCGCCGCAGGTATGTTTGTCGCACAAGCAAACATTTTCTGATTTGAGTCCGTTCCCGGAAAATAGACTTTTCCTTGGGATGGGGAAGCAGCTGTGATGAGATTTTACAAAGCAAATCATGTATGGCCTTTAAATACCTTCTGATGGATTTTAGTATTCGAGGCACTAAAGACCGAATCCAGTGTGATGTACGACAACACTTTGTTATTCCAGTGACAGCATAGCGGATGAGAACATTCCCTCTCTTACCTTTGCCTCCTCGTTGATGTCCCATGTGAAGGAGATGGCATTGTAGGCGATCTCCTCGATGTTGCTGATGGTGTTGAAGCTCTCTTTGTAGTCAGCTGTTGAAAATAAGGATAAGGGATAGAGTTAGCACTGGCAGATCTGCCCCACCCCCCTCCTTGGCCTGGTCAAAGCAGCCATTTTTACACCAACGTCTGACATAGTTAGAGTACAGAGGAGGAAGTCGGGATCAGTCAACTCCACCACCCCCAACACAACTGTTGGCACACACCCCGAGGAGCATTGTAACCCAGCTAAGCCTGCAAAGTGTCCACGGGCAGCATACACAGGTGTCATCTGATGCGACAACCGAACGCTCTTTTCTATTCCTTTTTTTGTTTCACATCCGAATACTAGTTCTCCCTGACCCTCCCCTTTGAAAAACACTAAAAAAAAAAAAAAAAAAAAAAAAAACTCGGGAGAACCCACCCACCATTAAACATTAAAACAACGGTAACGGGTGCTTTCAGGGGATTGTTCTTGTCTTTTGACTTCCCAAAAACCCAAAAGAGCAACAACACAGTAGTTGTACAAATGGGGCCACTGGCTAAACAACAACGTTTGTGTGTGGTGGGCGATTCCCTGGGTGGTGCTCATCCCAGGTGTGTAAAAGCAGAGTACAGTATTTTTGAACGTCAGGAAGAGTAAAGCACTCCTTTGAGTGTCTGCACTGAAAGATGGAGTGATGGGTGGATGGATTTTTTTTTCTGGAACTATCGCACTAATGTAACGAGAAACCACACATTTCCTCCTCGCCTGTATGACCCATTAGATCCATGCCACCCTGCTGGTGCCCTGCCCTGGGAAGAAGCGTACAGCTCTGGTTAGTGTAGTACTGCAACCTGTCATGGAGGGAAAATCTGAGCATCGGTGAGGAGACTGCAGACAGTGACCTACCGATGTCGATGCAACGCTGCTTGGCTGTGTGCTGGCGCGAGTGCCAGTATTTCCAGTGCTTGAGCTGGTCATCCCGGCACTTCTCCTCACTGAACACCACCATCACCACGCTCTGGAAGACAGCAATGCGCCTGGCGTCAACACACTCTATGGGCAAAGCACCTTTAAGTGGCTTCGCGATGGTGGATACACGTAACGCTAAGGAACTCGGTTCCCTTCTGATCAGCTAGAAAAACACGCACAATGCACCCAGCCAACCGTGCTGCCACTCACCCGAACTTTGCTGATGGGGTGGTGGAGGACCTTGCCATTGTCGATTTCCCGCAGACTGATGGGGTAGAACTGGCCTTTGTTGAGGTATGTCATCGTGCCATCGCCGGACTTCTGGCGGAGTGACTTTGAGGCCTCCAGTGTGTACTCAAAATTACTGCTGGAAAATACACATTTTTTTAAAAAATTGACCAATGAATCATCCCAAGATGACACTCAAACGAGCCACGTTTGACACTGTGAGCTTGTGGCTGGTAAACGTGCGTTTTTGGGACCACGTTGGCCGGCGATGTTGTTGGTCCACCACGGATGGGTCTGGGGACGAGGGGCAGGCTGACCCACCTGGGCACAGAGTCGAAGCTGTGGTAGTCGTCCGGTGCGATGGAGGGCATGCGTAACTGGAGATCCCCTGGGAATGAGAACACCTGCAGTGGACAAAGCGGGGGGGGGGGGGGGGGGGGACCAGCTGCGTGTCCCTCTCAGAGAGCTTGAGGCGACCCGGTGCCCAAGTGCAGGTGCTTCAGTCGCAGAAANGGGGGGGGGGGGGGGGGGAGAGGACCAGCTTTACACAAACATCCACAACAAGGCTTTGCTCCCTGGGAGCTGAGGGGGGGTTCACTCTCAGCCAAGGGAAAACAAAGCACCCCCCCCACCAGCGCTCCTGTATAGGGTTTTGTTGGGCTATCCTTTTAACGTAATCCCCCCCACCCCACCCCCCCCAGGTTAAATACAGAAAGGGGAGAGAAAAGGTTCTGCTATTGTAAGAGAAAAGTACAGCGTCTTATTGTACTCAGTGGACAATGGCATAATAACATGCTAGCCGCTATTTTGGCGTGTTCAAATAAAACCAGGCAGGGTTAAGCCCAGCACTGGCTCCAGCGGCTCAGGTGAAAGGGGCATTGTGTGGGGGGACTGATCCCAGGTCTCTCTGTCACCCTGCTAAAGGGGTGTTGCAGTGGGAACGGGGTAGTTAGGTGGCACTTCCTACCTCTGAGGCACCGTCCTTGAAGGTCTCTGGGAAGGTAGAGTCCGGGGTGCGTGGCTGTGTGCCGGGGCTGAACTGGCTGTGGCTGAGCGAGCGGTCAAATACCACAGCGTGGCCGTCGGGCTCCGGGCAGTGGGGGTTAGGTGCAGCAGCCACTGGGAAGCCGTGGGTGGGAACCTCGGTCTTCACTGGGTAGCTGGGCACAGTGGCAATGGACACCGTGACCGTGGTGTCTGGAGATGGGAACGGTACTCTCTTGTCCTGTCCCAGGACGATGTTGAATGGGACTCCCTTTAACACCTGGATTCTGTTCTCCCCTGTGGCCATGGAGGCCTCCTGAAGAGGTGCCATCAGGTTTCTGTTGCCAAACAGCACAAGGCAGACACAAGGTCAGGACCTTTCAAAGGGGAAACCCCACACCCACTCACGATCATCTCTAGTCCCAGCTGTGATCTGCTGAGCCTCCCTGTAGTCAGAAACGCACATTACGGTCCATATGCATCTTACGTCACAGTCAGTCACCTTTACACTGTTTCTGAAGGTTACCCATCACTGTACACTTGCTTTAGTCTTTCCTATACAGTGAGGTGTTTTTTATGTTGGGTCAACAAACAGATCAGCTGCTACTGCCAAATAGGTTAACCTCACTATTCGCTTTTACTAGACAGATACAGTGGCATCAAAAGGCCATGTCACCTTTTGTTAGGATCCACCTCAGACCCCAGACCGTCTGGCTTGGTCGGTGTCACTGTTCTCTTCTCTCGGGGCACCTGGGGAAAGTAAACAAAGGCAGCATCAATCTGAGTGCTTCTTTTACTGTTGTTGTGATCCACCCACCCAGCAACATGTAGGCAAAAGGCCTGATCAAGAATGTCACCGAAGTCCTGTGGATTTGCAAAACTTGTCTTTTTTTTTTTTTTTTTTTTTTTTTTTTTTTTTTTTTTTTACAATGAGTAATAAGGGACCTCTTTCATGTTCCTCACTTAAAACCACTGTTAATCTTTCTCCAGATTATATCTTTGGGTTCTCACTAACAACTGGGCAGTAACAAAAGGAGTTTGACCCCCCCCTTCAGCCCCACCTTGTAGTAGTCATAGAGCAGACCCAGGGCGGCGGCGCTGTCCTCGTCCCCATTGATGCTCATCATGGCCTTTGTGGCAGCTGTCAATGGGTTCTCCAGGAACGATTTCCAGGCCTCGTCTTCGTTGGTGAAGGACCGCCGCTGACTGTAGCCAGGTTCATTCTGTAGCACCAGTACCGCCCTCTTGCTGCTATGAAAAGGAGTACGAGAATCTGAGGACAGCAGTCAACAGGCACGGGCACATTCCTCAACAGCATATATAATATAAAACATCATATATATTTTATATATATCACTCAGCTCACATCAGAGCAGCATAGTAATTCAATAAAAATCACAGCTGAATTTGATAGGATAAACAATTTTTTTGAGTAGGAAGGGCCGTGAACCATTTTAAAAAACACATTTTTGGGGAAAAACACTGTACTGTACAACACTGTACAACAAAGTGCATCGTAGTCATTCGGAGTCTAAAAAAAGATGTGGGAAATTTTATTGTAAACTGTGATAAGGACCCGGCTCTTGAAGAAGAGATTCCTGTTGGGGTATCGACAGAATGAAAACCTGGTTTCTGCAGAGCTGTGAAAGGCTGGTACTGCTCCTGTCTCAAGTAATGGTTTAGATGGTGGATTAGGTCTGTAATGAGTATTCAGTTCTGAGATTCCTTTTCACCACCTGCCTTTGTCATCACCTCCCTCTCGCCCTATTTGCATATATGCTGCTCTTGGTTGTGCTTTAAAGGGATGGGGGTTGGTGGTGGTGGCGTTGGGGGGAGGTTAGTTTCTCATGGGTGTGTGTTGGGGGAGTGGGGATGCAGCATTCATATGCTTATAATACACAGTCTCCAGACACATTCACTGTCATGCCAAAGAGAACGATGGAGAAAAACCCATAAATGACATTGTTAACAAGTAAGTTCATGGGAAAAAAAAATCACCCTTTGGACTTTCAGACAAAAGATAGTTTTAATTTCACTACTATTTTTAGTGGTGACCTGAGGGGTTTTAGTTAGCTTGTTGACATTCAGTATGTTGGTTTTTGATTTTAACCAAAATATCACATATAAAAACGCTCCGTGTTTGCTGGTCATGCAGTAGCTTCTCACGTGACACTTTTCCAACTTGTTGGGGGGGGGAAACGTCTGTTTAATGTGCAAATATTGACGACACACTTTAAGGCAAAACCTAAACAGTGATCCCGAATGTCAAACAAAAACACGTCTCTTTATGTGATACTGGCAGATATGGAAGAAAAAAAGACCCCGAAGCGCGTTTGATTTCGTTGTTGTTAAAAAATAACGTTTGCGTTTATTTGTGATCTTACTTCTATTTTTGTATTCGATCTATAAACGCGTAACTACTGGAATAAACACGAATCTGGATTTAGTCTCCCTGAAACTGGTTGAAAAGCCTCCCCATTCAGAGGGTGAGAGGACCGTCCTCCACAGGTAGTGATCGGTACATTTACAACTTAGTCGACTACTGAAAAAGAGTCTCCCAGCTGTATGCATTTTGGATATGCAATCCGATAGATCCGTTATTCGATTTAAATTAAAAAAGACGATAAAACGCCACCCGGCATTAAATAAAAGGATGCAGACATGCATGGACAAAACCTGCAATTAAAAAAACCGTATAAAAACGGATTAAGAGAGAGAGAGGTGAGACGGAAGGTGTGAAAATAAGGGCAGGTCTGTTTTGAGTCGTTCTGTTCACGGCGAAACTCCGTCCCAAGCAGATACTCGGAAGTGAATCTTCCAACTTTGTTTAAAATAACTATAAAGATTTAAAATATTTTATAAGATGCAATTAAAATATGGAAGTTGTGGCGTCGACATGAGATACCGCCAAAGCTGAATTACTGATGAGAGCAATAAAAAATAAAAATGATTGAACGTGAGTCGAAAAATCGCCCGAGAAAAGTTGGTGTTGGGGGGAAAAAAAACACAAGAGCTGGAAAAGGTGGCTGGTTTTCTAAAATTAGGCTCCTGTACCCGAAAACATGCTGAGACACATTGTTTTTCTGAGAGATTTTAAAGACAACTCCGTCAACGCCTCACAGGTGTTCAGTTTCACTGGAGTCAAAGTTCTCCTGTCAGCAATACAGCTACTGAAAGCCTCCTTTAAAAGTTAGTTGTTTAAAAAGTTAATTGGTTTACTTGTTTAGGTCTAGTTTAAACAGCCCACAGGCCCTTTTCCACCTGAGAACCTCCAGTGAGAACGACCTCCAAAGTTATGCGCAAAAATAAAACTCTTGACGGCTTATTCCTTATTTGGGATGAAAGCATAAAACTATAACGACGAAAATGTGTATAAATTAGTAAGTTGCAGAAATACAGATGGATACGAAATATGAACAGAACACGAAAACTATAAAACACTCTCAGGTATAGCAGTCAAAGACAAGTAATTTTTTCAGTTTCAAATCCGCCGTCGCGGATTTCAGTAGTAATAACTAAAATAATGAGAATAACTTGTCCACCAGATTAAAGGCGTCTCTCGGGGTTTTGAGAATATAAAAAAGTATTAGTTTGACGTCCTTCAAACTAGTTTGAGAATCAATTCCTTCACGCGCAGGAAGCGTAACAGTTAGATAACTTGAAATTTTCAGTCAGTAATAATAATTTCTATTAGAATTAAAACGAACGGTTCAACTCCGACTCGACGGACAGGTGCAGATGCACCTGTGGCGCGGAGCGCGCGCCGGCTCGCGCCCCCGCAAGTGAGCCGACAGGTGGAGGCGGCCGCGAGCGCCGGACCGGAGCCCGTGTGCTGAAAAGGGGGGAAGCATCTCCTTTTCTTTTTGAAATTTTCCAGCAGTCACAGAACCGAGGTGTGAAAAAGGAAAAGCGGAGCGACGCCCGAAAATTTATCAACGGTGTCCGCGCGGCTGACAGAAATCGGGGGGCTAAAAAACGTCCGTTCAGCGCTGGACGGACGCACGCGCGCACGCACACAGGTTCCACTGGACTCGCACCCATGACCGAGTTCACTTACCTGTCATTCTCCTGTGTCATCTTGCTCGGTCGAACTGGACTTTCGAGTTATGCGGTAAATCCGATCCGGCCCCTGCGCACCAGAAAAACCTCCCTCCTGAAGGAGTGGGATGAGGGCGACGCCGCGGCTCTCCTTAAAGAACGGGTTTTGTTGGCTTTTCTCGCTTTTTGAGGTATGGTGAGAATCAGAGGCCGGTTTTACCTGTGCCCGAGCTCGAGATTGGATTACAGCGACCAGAGAGGCGGGGTCTCGACGGCTGAACGGCACCGGCGCACACCTGAGGAGGCGCGCATCTGAGCCGGCGCGCACTGGCGGGTGGAGGCGCGCACCTGTCACCACGCCGTCCCCGGATTGGTTGCGCAGTTTCTCCACTACATCATAATATCTGTTTTGTCACATGACGGAGACCCTCATAACCTCCAGCAGCTTGCTGGCGATATTAACGCGTTATAAATGTACACATTATGGCGAACAGGCAGAAAGCAAAATAATAGCACAGAAAAACACGTGCCACCTACACCATGCCTGAAATAAGCCTGTATTAAAGCTGCAATAGCTAATAACATATGTCAGAAATTAAGAACTAAATGAGTTCTTGGGATGGAAACTGAAATATTTACATCTTCATCACCTGGTTAGCATCCGGTGGTGGTGATAGTGGAAGTTGCCTGAACAGTTCTAAACATTTGGGGGGGGGGGGGGCATAGAACAGACTGGTTTTTATAAATTGTTAGTTAATAGAAACTCAGCTGCAGGTTCTCCAAAGGGACTTATTCTTTCTGCTGGATCCTGACACAGTCTTCTCCACATCAGATCTGCTTTTGGTCTCCTGACCTTCAGGCGCCTAATGAAGACACACCTCTTGTCACCACACCTTGGGATTCTTCTTGTTTTGCTTTGTAATGTCACTCCGTGGCCTTTACATGAAATGTTTGTCTTACTGCAGTCTTGTTAAAGTAATAGTTTATTTCTATGGTACTTTGCAGCATTTAATATGTGAAATTTGTCAAGTGTATCTTTGTTGGTTGTTCACGGAGTTCAGTCCCACAAGCTGATCTCATGTTGCCTCCAGCATTCTTCATCATCTAAAATTGTCATCACGTACAGTGAAAAGCACTCAGCTACACATTCTGTACAAAACTGATGTTACAAGATGCTGTGGACATAATTAACAACGATAAAAACAAATAACATTGCTAATAAACAAATGAATTTGACCTACCTGACAGGGCAACATAAAATACACACTGTAGTAATGGTCAGGAAATGGCCTTAAAATATCCTTTGACATAATGAGTAAAAATGTGGTTTATTAGAGGGGCAACAGCTGACACAGAACTTTGAATCCTACATTGTGCTGTAGTAAATATAGTATAGTGAAAATTACCTGGCTGTATAAAGGGGTAAATAATTGTATGCAGTTTAGTAATATTGTATGTTGCTTTGAAGAAAAGTGTCAGAGAAATTAACAGATTACTAAATGGAATGAGCTCATAGATGTCAATATGCTAGTGACAGATTTTGTAAAACTGGAAAATTTTGCGGTGGAAAGAGGAGTGATAGGCTTACCTTAAGGGGAGGTGAATTGCCACCCTCCGGTTCTGCCCACTGATTGAATTGGGGTTCATTTGTGGTTTCTGTCGAAACCAACTGTCCACAAAGGGGGCAATTAGACTTGGGGGTAAAATGGGATGCGTGAATCGTGGGCACTTCACACTTGCAGTAAAGCAGAAGGGGGTCTTTCATTTTAAGTAAATGACAATGAAATCCCTTTCACACAACTGCAAAAAGCTCACACTGTCTGCTAAGGGGAACCTGCTCAGTTTAGTATCATTCATTTATTATCATTATCATTTTATTCATTGTTACAAGATAAATGCTCGGGTACAGTCCACAGTGACAGTTAGCAAGATTAGGACAATACTCAGTCTTTTTTTGTGTTTCTGACTGTCCCCAAAAACACAAAATAATAAACCCATCACTGAGTTCAACTACTACTAAAATTACTACTAATAATACTAATGATGATAATACATTTTCAAGCAAGGATGTGAAATAGAATCCACAGGAGCGATACAACTGTTAACTTGGTCTCGGTCTGTCAATCCAGAACCGGTCCTGGAAGCAAAGGGTGCACTGCTGGAGAGGGCATCTCAGAAAGGATGCCGGTCTTTCATTTCTATCAATTTCTATTGATTGAGAGATGCTGGAATTTGGTCCTGCCCTTCCACGAATATGATCCAGTATGGAAGTAAAGGTGCTGCTCTGTTCTCGCTTGTGTAAACTAAAGCCCGAGTCGCAGTATTTACTACACGCCATGACAATCCTGCAAGATTAGTTATGGTCAGTGGAGGATGGGGCAAATCACATTTTAAATAAATAGTGCAAGGACCGTAACTAAGTGGGGGATGATCCTTCAAATGCATTCAAGCTTTGCTATAAACAAAGGATTTGACTGTACATTTAAACACCCAGGTTTTAACACAGCAAGGCTATTATAGTTTCATGGATGTACTTAGAGTTTCCCCTCAATAATGCATACGGTTTTAATCACCTCTGGCATAAAGGAGTTAATATGCAGAAAGAACAAACAGCTGAAGGGTTAACATGCTGGCTTTCTGATATGCAACACATTTGGAATATTTCCCTTTCTTTTAATGATGACTACGGAAGTGTTTCAGTGGTTTGTTCCTTACGCTGTAGAAGATGCGTTGGATGACTGGTTCATAATGAGTGCACACAGGGTTGATGCAGATGAGTAGTACTTTGTTGGACTAGTTACAGCTACTGTGTTTGCAGCTACTTAGTTTACAATTACTTCGTAACTGTTTAAGTCTTGACAACTACCTGGTGTTTTTCCACTTTCGTAAACTTGTTGTCCAGTGCAGGGTTTCTGTGATTCTGAGCCTATCCCAGAAACACTACATAAGACATGGTACACCCTGGATGGGATGCCATTGCAGAGAGCTGACTGAGATCATTCCAGCTTGACAGTCAACATCTGACAGCTTCACATGTTTTCAGACCACCAGAGATCTTTGTTTTGTAGTCAGTGAAGGATAAAAAAATTTGATGGTTGCACTAATATCACACATGTGAACTAGAACAGAACCTCTCTCTCTGTGGTCTCACAAAACGCATGGAACATAGTGACACGTGGTTTAGACAAAGGAACACAAAGAAACGGTCAGTCCTCAACAGGTTTTAAGATGCTATCTTTGAGATGAGTGGTTGATATCAATGCACTTCTGGCAGAGTGACTCTTCTCCAGACGTAAGCTATCCTCTTTGTCTTGCTAGTTCTTGTTTCCTTTATTATGTGGGCGTAAAAACTTGAGAGTTACAGGGCCATCTAAACACACAACTATGCCTTGATCTTCACCTACATATCTTTCCCACAGCTTGTCCTGGTGCACTATGCCCCATTCTGTGGCTATTAAAATATGACATTGACTAATACAACAACTACCACTTGAGAGAGCTAATTCTCCTGTCATTTACCCAAAAAATGCAGTGTTGGGCTCAATGAAATGGAACTACTAACTTTTATATGAAGCCTCCTTTCACACTTCTGTACTCTAATTTTCATTTCAAATAACCTGGAGATGAATATGGTTCATGAAGAGCAGTTAAAAACTCAGAGAACCTTAACATTGTTCTTCTGCTATGCTCAAATTGATTTGTCTACTTTAGAGTTCAGTATGCATGTAATTTCACTTCTCACCGTGGCAATATTTTTAACTGGTATAATTTTAGGAATTAATTTGGAAATGATTAGTCATGTTGTATCGTGATTTAATTCAATCATCTGCTCAGTAAAATCCTAATTTCTCTGGAGCTCAGCAGAAATGAAATGTGAGGGAACATCTGTAGTGGAGGTTGACCTTCAGAACGGCTGGAACTGATGCATCCGATTCCAGAAGTACACGAATCACTTTGAATGCTGGACCTCTTTGTGTGATGGTGTCTGTCAAGGCGGTTAAAGGTCCAACACCTAAGCTCTCAAATAAATTTAGAAAAAGCCTTGACCGGCTTGTCTAACTTCTGTAACTTCCTCTTCAAGCCACTGTCAGCAATCCGAAATGCCACGAGGCAGAGTGACGTCCGTCACGGTGGAAAGAACGGTCGTGCTGAAAATGGACCTCTCTGACCCCCTTGCCAAACAACAGGCCAGGCTGTGCAGAGTCAGCTGTACCAAAGAGTAGCTTTAGGGCCATAGGGGAGATGGCAGAAATGTAGAAAATCTATCTATAGAACAAGAAATGTTTATAAAGCAAAAAATTATGTGTAAAACAGGTGACGCCTGGTATTCTGCTTAAACGCTTCATTTTAAAACCGCTGGCTGCAGAGTTACTCCCCTGTGGTGAACCAAAATATCTGCGTGCCGTCTTGTTTTTTCGCGGGGTCCCCGTTATTACGTCCGGCTTGGATTTACAGCATTTCTTCAAATTAATTTCTGAAGAATCCTTAAAAGGATATTCTGCTAGTTCAATGCTGCCAGAGAAAGCTCTGCTACTCCTATTACCCCGCAGAAAGTCAAACATGTTTAACATCTTTTGTTGCATTACTTTTATTTTCATGACAAAATGACGGATGCTTATCCCTACGTTGCAGCTTGCTGAATGGTGTGCGATGGGTGACGTTGTCTGAACCTGTACTTGTGTCCCACGACCAACTGAAAGCAAACGCGATCCGGGTGGCGACCCTCGCCCGAGGTACAGCAGGCCAGCTACTGCGGTGTAGAGCAGTAACTCCATCCTAGTAAACAGTCAGCAGCTCCCTGTGGCAATGTGATGTCTATCTGTTCAGAGTGTCTGTTTGCTGTATGGGATATCTCTGTTTTTTGTGAGAAAACGTCTTTTCTTGCCCCTTCTGGTCCCAACCCCCCCACTCAAACCACCTATTTCACCCACGAACACTTGACAGTTAGCATCACCTGCCTGCAATACACCTCATCTGCACAAAACAACACCAGGATGGCATGGAAATGAGATGCAAATACAGGCATCTTTCAAGGTCTGTCGAGAGCTGCAAAGACGGTCCTGACATATGGCTTCCAACAGTCCTCCCTGGATGAGGACACGATGTCTGTTGGCCCTTTTAACTGGTTTCCTGTCTCCCAGCCACAGAGTTGTGTCCTGACAACTTCACAGGACCCATCTGATAACGGTGCTGGCAGACGGTCGCTTGGCTCTTCACCAGCTCTTCTAAGCAACGGGACCTGAAGTAGTTGTGATAATATGGACTGTGTTTTTAATGGGTTGCGTGCTATTTTACTGCATAATAGCGAGTCACAAAGTAGGATGATGGTCATAGACGGTGATATTCACTGTGCACATTGGCTAATCACTGTCTTAAAGTCCAGTCTCTGATGACAAATGAAACATTGGTCTTCTTTAGATCAGCTTTTTAAAACTGAGTTCAATACTGTAGCACAACTTTATTAACTATTCTCCAAAACATTAAAACATTAAGATACAAGTACTTTACCACGTCTTTATTCTTCCAGAAGGTTGCTGATAAGTATCAGTTTGCTTTCCTATTGACTGGCACGAGAAACTCATATCCTCATTCTGCTGTTTGTTCACCTTCAAACAGAGCTTGTCATTGACACATACGGCGGTCCTCTGAGGGCCCGACCAATAACTGGCGACAGCGCCTTCTGTTGTCATGTAGTGTGACGAGACGGGATCATATCTGTTTCTGCACGACTGTGTGAGTCATTTTTACAGGCAGCAACATCTGAACATTTGAACAATCATTGTTCATCACGGTAACGTACACTATGCCTTGCAGTACTGCTGGGTTTGCTCTCCTCCACGTGTAAACTGGAGTAAGTTACCAGAGAAAAACTGCTTGCTGGGGTCCTCGTGATATGCAGTTTGTTTTGCAGTTGTTTTGCAGCAAAGTGCAGTTTCAGATTTCACGTGTCTTTGGACTGTGACAGGAGACCAAAACATCCACATGGTGAAGACCTGCACACAGTTAAATATCCACATAGACAGGACTAAAACTATAGAATGGCTACTACCAATCAATTATTTTGCGCACGTGCGCACGCACACACACACACACACACACACACACACACACACACACACACAGAGACACGTATTATTTGGCAAAATAAGAAGGAACATAGTGTGTTCAGCAAGGTTTTTTTCCTGAAAACCTTGGCAAGTGGGAACATTTCCTGCAAGGAAGAGTCATTCAAATGTCTTAGTTTATTTTCTTCAGTCCACATCTAGATACTTCTGATATTTCACTTGAAGAAAAAACAATTTTGCCATAGATGTATTTATTCTACTGATACAGGGTAATATACCACATTATGAGATGGTATATTTGAAGATAATTACTGCATAGGTGAAAATAGAAAAGAACTTTCTTTACAGCACCAGTTATAACTCCTTTGCTATCTGTAAACCGCTTACGATCATTTTTGTTTCATTTCACGAGAGAGCCAGGGAAACGTCCAGTGTATCCAGGGATAATGTATTTAGGATTTTTGCCGGGAAGATGTTATCTGCCATTGCTTGTGCTTACAGTGCAAACACTCCCTGGTGGAGTGGGTGTAACACCCCCCCATCTTGCCTCTCCAACCTGATGAGGTCAGTGTGTGCTTATTTCCAGTTGTTATGGGATCTGCGAGCATCAACTCGAGTCTGTTGTGGTTTTGTACAGCAGTGAAGATGTTATCCTTCAGCTTTGTGCTGTCAGTTCTGTAAATATGGCTGATTACACCGGTATGCAGGACGTAAATAAATCGACTTGGTCAGTGGCATTCAAACAACAACAAGGACAACAACAATAACAACAGCAACAACAATAATAATTAAAAAAAATAAAAGAATGTCATCATTATTAATAAGGTAACAACTGGCCACTGTGGTCAAGTCTCACATTAATGAAGACGGACAGCTTCACTGTCACGTGTGAGCGGCAGTGTGGTGTAAACAAAGTGACTCAGAAGTCCATTGATAACCAGGAGGAAAAATACCCCAGCTGGGATTCTGCTTTAAGTTTTAAACTCTCTGCTGCATGGAGATGACAGGATGACATCTGGCGAAAAAATAAACTGTGACTCTTAGTTTCACTCTGCCCATATCGCAGGATTTTGACATTTGTGTTTGAATATACCATGGGTTTTTGACCTCTGTTAACCGCTATACTATACAAGAGCGTGAGCACTGAGCCTCCGATTCATGTGTTTCATCTGTGCATTTCACTGCTAGAACAACGGAATAAATGCTTGCAATAGAGCAGTGAAGGGAAAACAAGGAGATTAAATTGCCCGATTTATGTTTCAGCAGTGACATTTAAAACTGAATGCGCCTCACCTGTTTACCAGGACAGTGCTTGCTTAAGAGGTCATATCTTGCAAAATTACTGTCTAAATAGCTCTGTTTTACCAATTTTACAATTTAAGAGCTTTATTTGCATTCTCTTCCCCCCCCCAAAAAAACACAATTTTCCATCATTCTTGTCTATGCAGGTGTTTCTTTCTGTGCAGCAAGCTGGGACAGGCTTCTTGGCAGAATCTGTGATTCCAGCAGGGTTGGGCACACCTCCCTGGCAAGCCATTCCCAATGGGCACCTGTTGCTGATTTTGCACGTTAGGGTCACAGGCGGGTGTTTCAGCGACTTCCTGTGGATCTTCCTTTATTTAGCTGGTGCTTCTATCCAAAGCAGCGCACAATGTGTGACCCGTTTCTCAAGCTGGGTGTTTCTCTTGGAGCAATTCAGGGCAAGCATTTTGCTGAAGGGACCTTGAGCTTCTTGAGTAGAGAGCGGGTGTGGGGTTTGGACACGAACCTTTCCAGGATCTATGTGTATCCTTCCAGGATGTATCGATCTAAATCTATGTCTTTATCCACTACTTCACCTGTTTGCCCCAAGAGCAGCATTTGTCGTGCTATTAAAGTTGGAAAACGCACACCAGGTTAGGACTCATCTGCAAACCGAGCACAGGACCTCTTGAACCAGATGCAAGAGTCACACCCTAAATTGATGAACCCCTGGCAACTATAAAACCTTTCAACTTTTTTTTTTTTTGCTGAGAACTGTCCATGCCAGTCTATTTTTTACCCGTAAAACAATGTTTTTTTGATTTATTCACTATTATTAAAGGCATAACTGATCTATTTTGTTTTATGTCACGCATGCACAGGTTTCATTCTGCATTTATGCAATATGCTGTATTAATGACCACTGCCTTTTCATTAAGTGCTCCATTTCTCCTGAATGCATCTTGAGCAATAATTGAAGCATTACAGTATAGTATATGTATTTATAGAAGTTTATATGTAATGTATGTATACATAAAAGTCATATATATGTATATATATGTGTACGTGCATGTGTGTATGCATGTGGGCTAGACAGGGAAGGGGTGAAAATGATATTACTGAATTGTATAAAAAAAAAGTAAAGCTTTTAAAAAGTGGTGCATTCAGAACGCCATATTCCCAGGAGTGCAATCATAGTAAACCGTAGAATCGACTGCGTTATATCAACTGGGGAAAAAGCCATGCAATCTCAGGAACGTTAATCTAAAACTGTTGGTTTTACTGAGCAGAAATGCCACAGCCTCAACGTTTAACTAGGCCACTGCAGCTTTAAAGAGCAGCAGACTTGGGACTGATAAGACCCACCACAGTGACTTTGGAGCCTTTGGCTCTTCATTGTGCAAAATGCAAATGAACTGTGAGCAATTGAGTTGAGCTGGCTGGAACAAGGGCGTGCTTACATTAGATTCTTTATTCAAACCCATTCTGATTGTCTTAAACTGAATTCCCATGAGATCACTAGATGAGTCAAAATGGCAACACTTAACTCAACGCTTGTCATAGCTTGTAAGGACTTTTGAAGGGTGAAAGTGCCCACATGGGTGGGTAACAGAATGAGGAAGAGGGCCCCTTTTAATAATGATAAAAAAGCTTTGTAATAACATAAAATAACCCCAACAAACAATCCTGGGAAAAAATAACACAAACTGTAGCAGTCAGTAGAATGCAATAGCCAGTGCAGTGTCTTTCACTTTACCAGCACTTCTTTCTTTGAGTTTTCAAGTCTAACACTTAGTCTTAAACTTCTGATAAGTTGTCTTATATACTTTCCTTGGTCTTCCTAGTTGCTGCCTGGCAGCTGGTCTTCATTACACAGATATGGCAGAATTTTGGGGTGCACAGTCTGTTAGGATCAGCTCCAGTTCATGGTTCAGAAGAAGGACTGAGTAGAGATTTTTTTAAAAGAAGTTTTAAATTTTTTCTGCCAAAACAGAGTAAATTATGAACTATTTTGCATAGACATTTGTCCAAATATTAACGACAGGAATGATGTAATAAGTTAAACACCACAATGAGCCAATGTACTGTATATCTGAGTCTCTGTTGGAAAAAGTACAACTTGAAGAAGCTTTAAAACAGGATATTCCCTCCTGTTTTAAAGGCAAACGGATAATAGGTTCTGTGTAAAATCTATTTACAAAGTCTGTGTGATAATCAATGTGATGTTAGCATGCAAATGTGTCAAAAAAGATGTCACATGATCATTTATTGCTTTGGTTTAGAGAAGTTTTGCTAAGAGTGAGAGTTCAAGTGGACTAAAATGTGAGAAACAAGGTGTGGAGTTGATCACGTTGGAGTAAATTCCAGCAGTCACGGGTCCTCTTCGCTTCCTTCATTAGCCTCTTGAAGTTTTGTAATTTTAACTGCAAATGTCATTGTGACTGAACAGATGTGTAGGCCTTTTGGTTACTAATAGGTGTAAGATCAATCCCCCGTCCTTGCTGGAATGCAGAAGAACAGAATCCACAGCATTCCAGGCAGATGAAGGAGGAACATGAACATTCACACATACCATGGAAAAAGCCACCTGCAGGCTCCTTTACACACTGAAAGGTGAGGGAGATTCACCAGGAAGTTATTGACAAAAATAAGTTTAGCACACAATGTACTTTGATAATTTTATCTATTCTTACTTCTTAAGACCTTTCAGTTTGATTTCACTTTAGATTTTTTAAATATTATCTGCTTCAGCATTAGCATGACCAGCAGGTCTGGACCTCATGTGAGCATGCCCTGCTGGAGATGAAGACCACTTCCATGTCACAGTCTGAATTGCAGCTGAGCATCCTGAAGGTGTGCGTGTAGCCTCATTTAGAGAAACAGTTGCGGAGCTTCTAGACACATGCTTATGGCATGTGGCTCAATTAAGTTCAAGAGCTCGTGCCAACTAAAGACATGACTGATGGCAGGCGTGACCGAACCTCCTTACCTCTGTACAAAAAGTCACTGGCATCTTTATGAATCATTATTATCTCTTCCCCTTTACAGTACTAAGGTAAAACTTCCACACCTGTTGTAGGCATTGATGTTTGTTATTTTGTTGCATAATCAGCTCTTGTTTAAGACACAATTTAAAGGTTTAAGACATATACACACCCAGGTATTCTTCAGGCTAACTGCTTAGCTCAAGGGTGCTGCAGAAAGGACACTCCTAGGACCTGAAAGATGACAAACCTCTGTTCTTAACCACTTATCACCTGTTTTCTTCTGCTTTTAAACAGTCATGGTGACTTGAAGCAAGACATGGGATCAAAAACAGTCCAAGTTTGGGATGGCCTGTGACATTGTATGACAAGGTTTCTCACTGCTCATGCCCTCTCCCACCAACTACACAGCCAGTTCTCACATGTGACCCTCACAGTGTAAGTTGTGCAGTCAGATTCAGGCTGGCTCAGGGTTGTTTGTCCTTTCTGGAGTCAACAGAGGTGAAACAGACCAGCCAAAACACTAAAAGATGACAAGATAGATGCAGAGAGAGAAAGGGAGAGAGAGACTCCTGCACAAGTTATCTTAATATATGTCCCAAACCTTGCCAACAGTGTCACCAAGCCTGTTTGATCCCTGCAATAGATGTTGATCCCAACATATCAAGTCCCTTGTAGGCTGTGTGGATCTTGAAAATACCAGTTCATGTGTTCATTTTCCATAATTAATATTTTCAAAGTCTTCTACCTACAAAGACGAACCACAAAGTTCTTTTTTGCAAAGCAAAAAAAAAATGTAATGCGTGCAATAGGTCCCTCAGTGCAGTACAGGATTTGTAGTAAAACTCCGTCAGAACAAAGTGCTGCTATAATCTTTGTCAGCCAAGTAAGCACTGGCTATACTGCGCATCTTCATACTGGTTCCCCTGGGTTCCTTCTGTTTAAAGAGGGCCCAGGGCAGATGGTGTTATAGGGGCTGAGGCTGCTTAGGATCAATCTGGAGAGCCTTGAATGTCCTGCTCCACCTGTTCAGGAAAGCCCAGGACAGACAGGGCTGTACACTTCTTGCAAGAGAGGTCAGAGTTCCCTGTAACGCCAAGGGGCAAACAGCCAAGTCGACGGTACAGTACCTAGGGAATAAGACAGATGAGGCTTTTCTCTGGTATTGACTTTTACTGCAAAAAAAAAGAAAAAAGGAAGAAACCTGGGTTACTGGTTACCGTGACATACCAAGACAAAATGCTTTCCACTGCGTCTTTCAAACGTGTAAAACTGGAAACTCCAAATTCAGATTTAATCTAAAACCAGAAGTTTGCGTAAGTCCTGAATGGCGTGTGAGATCTTTGTCTGTCTTGAATTTCTTTGATAAACAATATATTAAATATTGATCCTGTTAAATTTCCTTTACATAAAATCTCAGATGATCAGTACATGACTTTTGAACTGATTGATTGAGGACATATTTTTATTTACATGTGCCTGGCAGCAGAAAAGATTTGTTTTAAAGGTTAAAGAACATGAAGTGAGATGAAATATTCTGCCACCTTGGCTGAGTCTTTTCCTAAACCATCAACCTATCTTTTAATGGCCAGAATCATACATTGAGGTGATGTAATATTTTCGCCAGGAAATATGTATTATGGTTTGTAACTCGTGATACTTCATTAATGCAATCCTCCCATCCGCAAAAAAGAACGACATAGATCGTAACTAAAGCCTCGCACAAATATGATGCTTAACACTTACAAGACTCTCAGTTGGGCCACTGATCTGGTCTGACACCAGTGACCAGTGGAGGGGAAAGGGTTCTCTAAAGTTCAAAACGGTGTCAGGACCCAACAGAAAATGCTCTTCTGCACCCCTCGGTTAAAGCGCTATGATTGAGCCGTAAGGAAAGAGGAGCGAGAGCCGCGACGGCGGACAACCACGTCCCTCCTCGCTCCCTTTTGGCTTTTGCGGCATGAAGGAGGCGGGCTGCTCCGCCTGCTCCTCTGTCACACTAATCTCCACAAACTACCGCCACACACACAAGCCCCTCAAACCCGAATTCCCGCGTGCAGTTGCCAAAGGCGCGTTACCTGGTAGAGCTTGGACGTGTGGCGACAGGTCGCAGTTTCAGTTGCTCAACAAGCCATCGGCCATGCAGGCTGAAAGAGCAAAGTGGGCTGTTTCTGTTTTTTTTCTTCTACTTAACTTGTTTCACATGTGGGTGTAATGCTTGAAGAATGGACCTGTCAAAAAAGGAGGAAAGAGTCACCCAACCTCATAAAAGAGTATTATGAAGGTCGGGTAACCTCTCATCCTTCGACATAATGGGGCAGTTTGCTCTGACGCCGGCCAGGGGGAGCGACACGTTTCCCTGCAATTAGATACCTGCAAACGTGGAGCAGATCCCACTCGATATTTGCTGCGTTCATTTTTCCCACGATTTCTAGCGACCCTGAGGGTGAACCCTTGGATTGAATACTCTTCCCACATTCCCACCTCTTTCTTTTTGTGGCTCGATGTGGTTTCTGGGAAAGAATTGAAGACGTGGCAGACCACGTGGTGAACTCGGTGTAAACAGAAGACCCTTCAGGCGAGAGCTACAAACCACAAACCAAACCTCTGTCATGATAGAAAAGGCAAAGATGTCTAAATTTGGGTGGCAAGTGAACAAAATGAGCAATATTTGTCCATTGCCTCAGTGGACACATATAATTAGTTTGTTTTAAATATTTTGGGCTGTTAGACGGCATAGCGGCTAGAGCCGTTGCTTTTCCATCAATGACACCTGGTTTGAATCCTTTCTCTGATAAAAATGACCCTGCTTTATAAATGGATAAATTTTTTGAAGTAGCTTAATGCGCAAAGCTAACTTTGAAAGTTGCTTCGGAGAAAAGCAAATAAATGAATAACAATAATAAGAATGCCGGACAGTTGCCTCTGTGAACGCGTATTGATCAGCGTAGGATAGCTGTAAGCAACGTGTTGTTTAACAGCAAACTGCAGGTTATAAGGAAAACACTTGGCACCTAATTCCTTTCGGCAAGTTGACACCAAACTGTTGAGTTTCACTTGAACTTCAGCCAAGCCACTTCGCCTGCAGGGGATGCTGGATAATGAGCTCGCTGCTTTCAGTGGATTCCAGGACGTCTGCCTTGTTTCCCGCAAACCTGTCACGTCTGAGCTCAAACGCACTTCTCCACTCAACGGACAAGTCAGGGAAAAAAACCAATTGGCGTTCAAGGACCAGCGGCATCGGGGGAGAGGTGTCATCGTTCTCTTGATGACAGCTGTCCTTTCGTTTTCACATTTCTGCCGCACATAAGAGGACCACAAACTAAATGCGTTTTGTATACATTTGTTGCCGTTGTACAAAACAGGGGCACAAGCAGTCACACAAAGTTGTGTTGTGTTGCAGTAAGTTATATATGTTATGAGGAAATTTTTCAGGACTACAGTTTGATTGTGTCAATATGGAACACTGTCTGGGACCCACACATCCCACCCATGGCTTTCAGCAAACATTGCTGCTCACCGTCCCTCCGGGTCATCCCAGTCGTAGCAGAGTAAAGGTACATTTACCTGCGCAAACGATCAAGTACACCCGCAAGCCGGATGTTGGCTTTCTTTTTGTCAGCCATCAGGATATTACAAACATTTGCTGACAGGAGGAATAGAATAATTTGTGCGCGGCAAACAGCAGAGGTTGCCGGATGTGGACACCTGCGAAAATCCATGGCTGCTACTTCAGTATTTGGGTACAGTTCTATGGTACTGCACTGTGAGTACATTCCTCTCCTCTCAGTCAACCAATGTGGATTTTTATATAGTAAGTGAATTAGCTGGCTTTGCAAAGTCAACTTTGGATGCTCCTCTTTGAGTTATGGAAAATTTAGATGGCGCAGGGGTTTGCGTTTTCATGTGTTAACAGGGACAAATGTCTCAGTAATAAAGCAGTGTACATTTCCTGACATTCTCCCTTTCAGAATTTTATCTGCTGCTGTTGTTTCTTCAAATTGCACAAACTAAGACTGTCGTGTTTGTCAGTTTGTCCAGGAATTAGGACACGCCTGTTAATCACAAAGGACTGAGCTAATGCTGCTAGATTGACATGCACCTGTCAAACCAGCCACATCCCCACCCTGATGCACAGGCATGGCCCATCCCAGTAGCTCCAGATCTAAATCAGTGCGCCACAATAGACAGGGATCGGCCCAACGGCCATAGGTGGGAGGCTGGAGGATAGTGGGGTTATGCCCTTTGCCAAAATAAGAAAAAAATTCCATAAAATGGTCATCACGGAAGAAGACCAGTCAGACAGCTACAGTGTGCATGTACTGAAAAGCAAATGGGTGAAACAGCATTGTCATTAGCTGATATTAAAGATGGAATAATGGGACTACAGGTAGTACAGAACCTGAAGCCTTTGATTTGCACCCAGATGACATGGGTTTAAATTCCCACTCAAGCTGTAGTATACTTGATCCAGGTAATTTACTCAAGTAAAATTACCCAACTGCATAAATGGGTAAATCATTCTAAGTACTTTGGTTCACAAACTTAACATTGTAAATTGGTTTGAAGAAAAGCACCAGCTAAATGAATAAATGATAATAAAATATCAGAAAAATTCTAGATATAGTGCAATTACATTAAGGGATACTAAAGAATGCAAAATAATTTCTAAAAGAGGATTGGGAGAGAAATAACAGAAATAATATTAGCTAATATGTAACTATTGTGATCAAGGTAAAATGGATATATTACACCAGAGGTGTCACAACAAGAGAATTACCAATTACTCCAAAGAGATAGACTGACCAACTGACTGACTGAGGCAGGGCAATTGGACCAGTTCCTTGCTGAACGTGCTCTTCTGTAGAACCAGGGTGGCATGTAGAGGGTCAGAATAACTGTCCATGATGACTCGGAGTTTGTTTCTCTGTACCACCTCCTCCAGAGACTCCAGTCCTACTTTGAAGGCACAGCCAGCCAACCTGACTAACTTGTTCAGTTTGTTTAACTCGCCTGTAGTAACAGTTACTATCCCAGCATACAGCTGCACACAAGACTGCACCCACTAGCAGACTGGTGGAACATCTCCACCAATGGCCTACATGCTACAAAACATCTGAACCTTCTCAGAAAGTAAGGGCAACTGTGGCCTTTCTTGCACAGAGCCTCATTATTTCTGGCCTTCTCCAGCCTGTTCTCCAAATCCACCACCACCTACTGGTACATCTGCCCCCACTTCCTCTCCATAAGTGGCCACTTGACAAAATAGACCCATGGACCTCCTGAAGTCCACCATTGCTTTTTTCCAATATCGAGCTGCAGGTGGTTCAGACTGTATTACTCAAAGAATACACGGAGCCTCTGTATTCATCCTCCTGACCATGTCACCTGAAGTCAGAGGAAGGGCATTGAGCTGATCACAACCATGTGTCTGTAGATTTACATTGTTTGGAAAAATATGCATTTAATGTTAGAGACCAGTGGCAGCTATTGGCAAACACAAAACAGGAAAAAATACTTACATGTACTGTGGGAGGAAACAGGAGGATTTAGAAGAAACTCACAAAAACACAGGGAGAACGTGTCTTGGACTCTAACCCATGCCTGAACCCACAGTGTAGAGACTGTGAGCCTCCAGCAGCTTTTCAATGTTTATTGTTTTTCTCTTCGGCATCAGAAGTGTTAAAAAATTGCAACATGACACAAATGTCAGCGATCTCCTATCCAAACATTAAGTCAAAGCCAAGGTAACAGGAGTTGGCCGAACTATTACCATGAGAGGAATGTATTTATCACGCCCATCCTAGCCTGAAAAAACTGCCCTTTATTTTTGCAATACACATCTATGACCACACGGTGGAGACACAAATCCATAAAACGATCCCCCAAATGGCATGACGATCCAGATACCCATCACTAAATCCTGCATCGCTTGTGGCCTTCAGCTCAGGACTGCGGCACAGCAGAGTTGACTCATACTCACAGCTAACACACATTTCAAACATTTCATTCTATTGCTTGTTTTTTTTCATAATGCACCAATAGTTGTCCCAAATCCTCAATGGGGAGTGAAATTAAACAGAAGCACTTATTACATTACATTGATTCAGCAAATGCTGTGTGGAATTATTAGGTGAGAGATGAAAGCAGTAAGTTACGTAACTCACATTTGAATCAGGCCTCTGCCATGCAGGAGCACGACTGCTGATGTGAGGCAGCGTGTATCATGTCTCCGCTGTTGGCTACGGTAGATCCTCGCTACCACTGCAGATACAGCAAAATGCACAGTTCATCAGGAGGTGTATCTGTACACGTCCCTGTTATGTAACCTTATTTGTACCTCCGTACAGCTGGAAATATGAGTTCATAAACCCACAGGCATGAAGCAATCTTCTGCGCTACATTCGGCAGCAGGCTGATGTTCCCCATACAGCTCTGTGAAATGCAAGGTTTCTCAAGCCCAGGGGAATATTGCCAGAATCACCAGCTTATTATTGTTTATTTGGGCGAGGAAGTGCATTAAATATAGCCTAAAAACATGATGAAAATGTGAATAGTTTATGTTCATGACTGTGCTGCTTGTCTTTTGTTATGGCTCTATTTGTGCTCGAATTTAATGCACCTTCTGACAATAAGTAAAATCTTTTTTTCTTGGAATTGGTCCTTAAATGACAGGCTTTAATGACAGGTTTACTGCTCTTTACTGACTAACATAGCTGACAGCTGCTGAACGTCTTCTTGAGTTATTATGAGTGTTTAAGGGTTGCTTTACAGTGGCGCAGTATCAGTATCAGCGCTGCAGTCTGCTGCAGTACCCAGTCCGGCCACTTTGGGGCACTGTCATGCAGGAGCCAAAAATGTACACCCTGCTTCCTGTGTGTGTGACCTGGCGTAGAGCCGGCACAGCCCGCCTGCACTGGATTATAAAATATAGAACAGTGGAGTCCAGCAGGCCGCCTCTGCTCCACGCTGCATGTGGGCGCACACTTCTCTTTGCGTGCGTAGGTGTAGAGCGCCGCTCCCAGCGTTTGAGCGCTGGAAATTGCTGTGCTCTTGAACAGTTTTCCAGTGTGGCCTTGCGCTGTGTTAGGAGAGGCAAGGGGCTGTTGTCCATTCATTTCGCATCAAAGGAGCTGAGCGCTGATGGAAAGAGCTGCCCGGTCAGAGGTCACTGCAAAGACAGTTAAATGCAGAATTTAACGGTCGTACCTCCAGCGTCCTGCACAGGTTTTATTTATTTGCGGGCGAACCTGTAATCTGGTTTTAGATGTTGCTATAACGTTTGAACGTCCAGGTGTCGGTACAATAAAGTCCCACGTTTTCTGTGCCCCTCGGCGGGATCTACTGTTCTTATGCAAATTGACGCTTGTACGGGCCTCTTGTCTATGGAAATCAGAAACAGTTTGTAACTGCCATTCCGGAACCTTCTCAAAAGCAGTGCCGTTTGAAACGCAACCTCTTGCTGGCTCCGCAAATCTCGTATTCTTTTCATACATTTCACAGGATGCGCTGAGGGAGGGGAAGGAAGGATTTGTGGTTAAAACTTAAAAAGGAGGCGAGAAAGAGAGAGACCTGCTCCTATCAACACCAAACACTCATGAATATTTTATCCCATTCGTTTTCGCTGTTCATTTTCTCTGCCATCATCTCCTTTTGCCTGATTGTAATGTCCTGTCAGCTGATGCTGGGATGCTCTCTCTTTCTGTTCCTCTTCTTGTGGCATGAGCCTTACATCTTTTTTGCTCAGGAACTATTTTCTCTCTGGGAGAATCATATGATTATTCCACCAACAAAAAGCCAGAGGCCTGATTATGTTAACTAAAATCCTTTCAACCTTTCTGTTTTTCTGTCTTGGTTATTATGGCTGAATGTCCCGAGTGCAGGGAGTTAGGCTGGAGGTCACAGGTTCGACGAGATTTTTGCCCGGCAGACTGCCGAAAAAATCAAAGCAGCAGACTGTCCTGTTGTTCTGATTTCAAATGAAAAATTAAAATCCTCTTCCTTCCTGCTGTCGTCACCTACTGACAGTGGGACTCATCGATGGTTGGAACTGAACCCACGTTCAGATGTATTCAAAACGGAGACACATCCCACAGATGTATTTTGAGGGGGCAAAATTGCTAGAGGATCCGGCCACCTTGGTGAGGTTTGGTCAGGCTCTATCAGTCCAGAGATGAGACAGAGAATTTTTTTGTGTGCTTTTCACCTCAAAGCTAAACCCACCCGGATTGCAACCAGACAGCACTGTGGTTCCATTCTGAAGGGCACAAGGTTGGCAAGCAAGATGAAAAATACTCCCGTTTCTCAATATTCTATAACTGGATGCCATACGGTCTGTGCTTTCATCATCCTGACACTGATTCAATGAAGGTCCACTTGTATAACCAAATAAATGAATGAGTGAAATGCCTGAAAATCACAAGCTAACCAAACGGTATGAATAAAAGGTACGATGTTCACAGCTGTGTATTCGTGGATCAATCTCTCTCATGAAATCCTCAAAAGACAGATCAGTGCATTTGTGCAGCAGCGTGCTTGTAGCCATGGCAACCGCTGTACTTTTGTTGCTCGGGGAGACGGACACTTTTCTGTGCATGTGTGAGATGCTCATTATCATAATCGCCGGCTCCTTTATTATGTGGCTTCGCTGTGTGAGCTGAAGTCGTGGCAGTCATGCTGAGATGGAGAAAAACCGATTTCATCGACATTCTATAAGAGCAGCCGGTCCAGCGAATGCCGGGGGAATCCGGGTCTTATCTTGTTCTTTGCCCCCGCAGTGGCATCATGAATTCAGCATCTTGAGACATTACTGATGTGAAGCTTGGTAGGTGATGCCTGGCCAGAGCCTGCCTTCCACAAGAGTGATCAACTGGAGAAAAATGGAGCCTCACGTTTCTAATAAATCAGCCAAGGGGCAATTCGAGAAGCGAGAGGCGAGAATAGTGGAAGAATCACCATGTGTCTGTCAGGCTTGTTAGATTAATGCCACACAACCCAAAGGGAAGAAAACAGCATTAAATTTCTTTGTTTTTTTTTCTCACACTGTTTTGCTTTTGGCTAGCTTGTAAAAAGTTGTGAGCTTCAGGCAGAAACATACATTAACATACATTTAAATGTTTGGTGTCTTATAAAAACCAAACTAATGATAAAACTAAACAAACAAAGGAAAAAAGTAAAATGATTCAAATTAAAAGTTAATGCATTTTTTTTATTGAACTGCTTTGGTCTGTATGGTACAATACAAGGTATCAGGACTAATTTTACAAAGTCAAGTTGTGGTAAGACGTAATTTCGCTTACAGTATTGACCAACCATTCATCCATTCATCCATCCACCCAATATCTTTAGTGCCTTTATCTTGGTCAGGGTGGCAACAGAGGCATTAGAAACTAGCTCAGCGGGCCACACGTTCACAGGCTACTGGAAATTAACTGACCAATTAATCTGAAATCCGTACCTTTGGACTGTGGAGGAGACCAGAGCACACAGTGGAAAAATCATGCAGACGTGACAAGAGCAGGCAAAATCAGTACAGAATGATCCAGATTCCAACCCACACCCATCAACCCAGGTGCTGTGAGGTGACTGTGCTACTCGCTGTATCAGTAAGCTACAATTTCAGTTCAATTCTATTTATTTTTTATAAAGTGCTCTTCTTACCAGGGTGACACATAGTGTCAAAGAAAGAGGCGAGAAAATGTTAAAATAACGAAGGAAATGGTGCAACACAGATTTGCCGTTACTAAGGTAAACAGTGCAGTTAACTTTTAGGATAAACCACCTGGCAGTTGAGGAGAGGAAGACAGAAAACGCCCAACTGCAAATAAGTGGAGAAAAATAAACATCTGTGAGTCCAAGTGCCAGAGGCCTTAAATGTTCTCCAAACTCTTACTGACCCTTTGCATTCCCTCTACCCCATTCTGAAGGGAGGGGATTAAGTTAGGGAGATACCATATGCTTCATGTGCTGAAACCCCTTATGTGATTCAGTTTCACAAGATCAAACCCCTCCAGCCAAGTCATCAGACACCTGATATGTCACACAACCATTCTTCAGGCTTTCTGGGTGGCTCTCCTGGCAGTTGAGAAACAGCCTTGGAAGGGGATGAAGTGAACCACAGCTCCAAGGTGGACACATACGACCATCAGTTGTCCAGAGGGGGACTTGAAGAGGAGGAACAAACATAGTACAAAGGCCAGATCCTTCTATTTAGCCAACATGTTTTACATCCATGACCACCTACCATGCCATGACCACCTACTGCCCACCTACCAGTGAAACCCAGGACTGGCACAGGGTGCAGTGCAAATGCTAGGTATAGCAAAGCCTGGCCTGCCGCTCACATTCGATGGCTTCTCTGCTTTGCAGCTTGAAATCCTCACCAAGCAAAAGTGGTTCCTAGTCTGCTGTAGACAAACTGTGGATAAATGGTAGCTACCAACTGGAAACTATTTCTGCAAAAAAACTTCAAGGACATTGGTTAACCATCAGGGAGACAGAATTATCCTTAGTGTAGTTGCTAGGAGGAGATCGGCGTACTTGGACTGCAGTCAGAGCCGAAATTGGTCACTTATTTTCAAATCACCGAAATCAATTCAGAATTGTTTTGTCTCATGGACGTAAGAGGTATACTGAAGAACAGGTTGCTTTTCAGCTCATTGTGGGTAGCGAGGATCTCACAACAACAACAGCAGTGCATCTAAGAAGACCAGTCAGACAGTCATATACTACTGGACTTTACTCCAGAAGCCTTTGGAGGAAATGCTGCCGCGTGCTCCAAGACACCAGGAAGCAACATGACTTACAGTAGAACTGCCACCTTGTGCCCCTTTTCTAACGATGTGTGATGTAACGTCTAAATTTAAATCCAGAAAAATTCCAGGAACACAACACTATGTCAAACTGAAACAGCCAAATTATACTGAGTCTGGTCGCTGTGGAAAGAATGCAAACACTGAGGTAACTGCAGAAATGCTTTTTATTCTCAAGAAAAGTACAGGGTGACAAGAAAGAAAACAGAATTTACAGACTGTGTCTTAAATGTCAGCGCTCTTTTAATTAAATAAGGGTATGGACTGCGGCCTAAATTTCATTCATCCTGGGAAAGCGGCTGCAAATTTACAAATATTATACTCACAAGTGGCCAAGACAAAGTAGTTTCTGCAATCTGTGGTCACCTTGCAGAGTGAAAAGTTCTTCCCCTTAGAGTCACATGTCTTGTGAAGCAAGGCAACCTTTCAGACATACCAAAAAAGAAGAAGAAACCAATTTTTCCATGGAACCCAGCCCCCATTTTCCCTAACTGAGATTGCATGACATTTTCTGCTAATCTATCCATTACGATTTCATTATGAAAAACCCACACAGATTCGGGGAAATTTAGACCAATAAATTTGCATCAGGAGATGTGATCATTATGTTCCATCTTTTGGATTCTGCCCTGTGACTTTTTTTCTGGTAGCTATAAGACACATAAACCTCTTCTTAAAAACTGGCTTGCAGAATTAATCCATGATGGAACAGACTACACTGTCCCACTTGGAGACCACATTTTTATGAGAGGAGCTCCCATTTGCTCTGATAACACCTGCTGCAAACTGCCATCGTTTCTGCTGAGCACACACCTCACACCACCCCAACACAACACACACTGTACATCCACCACCTGCCAGGTGCCATGCTGGAGGGGGCATCCAGTGTCACTGGAGCAGAAAACAGCTTCATGCAGGACCTGTATTATGTCCCGTTTAGCTCCATTAGCTCAGAGAAAATCCGATGTGTCAACACTTTTCCTGAGGGAAATGTATGACTCACCAAGCTGGAGTCAAAAGTGCAAAATGTCTGCCGGAGCTTTCCATTCTATTCACTTAACCATTAATTCCACATCTGGGAAATTGACCAGAGTCATTAGAAATTATAATTGAGCCTTTGAAACCAAGTTGTCCGTAAATCTTCCCTGATGCTCAGTCCTCAATGAATAATGGGGATCATTGAATAATTAAATCTGGATTAATGTTCAAAAATATGTTTCATGCAAGAGGGTGGAGAAATGTGTGTTTTGTGGGTATGATACTGTGGCAAAAAGCACCTGCCGCCTGCCAGGTCATACTCTGCAAAACCCTTTGAGTCATAGGGGCAAAGTCTAGGAAAACACTTGAACTAAAAGCCAGATGAAAGTCACGTTGTAGTCATGGTTATATTCTGAATTTGCCTTTGAAATAATTTACATTAACACTGTCTGCCTGAGCATTTTCATTTCTGTACTTTGGTTTACGGGGGGCAGCTGCAGCACCTGTGCCACTTTAGCTGTTTTGAAGAAGTAAGGAGAAACCAGGGTGTTTCTTAGAAGAAATCCAGACCCTGATCAGTAGTTCTGGATCAACACTACCAATACAGGAAGAGTGATATATTTTAAACTATATGTCCTTGTTTAAAAGTTGCACCAAAAATCCGCAGTATGTCACACAGTAATATGTTAAGATTTTATTGGGAGAGACATACATATGCCACATATAAAGTAAAGCACACTCATCTGCCACTTTATTGGGTACACCTGTTTAGTAGGCTTTTTTTCTGGTGCCAGAACAGCATGGATTCAGCAACAAGGCGTTGTACTTGTTTTCATAGGCATTGTTGTCCATGGTGGCCTGACAACTTTGCTGCTTCTGCAGAATTTTTGATGGCACATTCATTCCATTAACATCACTTTCCACATCATCCCAAACACAACCTATTGGTTTGAGAGGTGGGACCGTACAGGCTATTGTAGTAAAGTAAGTCCACTGTTACCAAGTCGTATTTGTGTGCTGGGCGAGTTGTATAAACAGCCATGTGAACTTAATAAAGTGGTGGTTTTACGGTCATGTTCAAATCCATCCATCCATCCATCCATCCATTATCCTTAACCACTGTATCCTGGTCAGAGTCACGTCAGTCCAGAGCTCATCCCAGAATCACCCGTCACCAGGCTGTGGAAGCGCACTCTTATTGGGATGCCAGTCACCTGCATAGATCCACATACAATGGGCAATTCAGAATGACCAATTGACTTGCAATACATGTCTTTGGACTGTGGGAGGAAACCTATGCAGACATGACAAGAACCTGCAAACGCCACACAGCCTGAGCTGGATTCAGACGCACACCTGAAGAGTCCAGGAGCTGTGAGGCAGTAGCAGTGATCGCTGCACCACCATGCCACACCTTATGTACAAATATCTAATTGTGTCTCTTCTATTTGACAAGAAGCTGACAGAGATGGGAGAAATTTGCTGAAGTGAATCATGTCAAAAATGGCTCACGTTTTTATAAAGGAATTTCAAGGATTAAAAAGTTTTATTTTAATTTTCAGCATTTAAAATAGCAGCTATCCATTGTGACAGTAAGCAATGGGTCTGTCCCTCAGCAAGTAAGTAAGGTCAATGGAATGGAAACTCCCTGACCATGCAGTGCAAGAGAGTCCAAAAGGCAGCTTTACTGCGCTGTTACTGCGGTAAATCTCCTCTCTCCCTCAGCTCATAACAGGGAAGGTGGATTCATGGTCCAAAATGGTGGAGGAAAAATCTGTTACAGATGTTTACTAACCATCCCACGTTAACATATTGGAACCCCAGATTATTCGGATTCAACCTGCAACCCTGACACTGTATGGCGTCAGTGCTCGACACTGAAACACCATGTCACAGAGCTGCATTTTCTTTTGCTGTCAGTAAAATGTGATTGCAGGCTTTGTGAAACACTATATATCTGTTCTTCTTGCTGTTTTGTTATTCGACAATGGAAAAGCTTTGAGCTATGAAGTCAAAAGTTTTCATTTTATCTCTTCCTTGATTCTGACATATAATGGCGCTCCCACTATTGCCGTTCTTTGCAGCATTTGCCGTATGATTGGATGGGAAGGTCTTTCTCCTTTTCTGTGTGCATGCAGGGGCCTTGAAATTCAGCTTTTCCCCACACTCTCTAAGGTTTACAGACAGACGGCCCTCAGCATCACAACAAAAATGAGCGTAGGCAGGCCGTGAGGGTTGCCACGGTAACCCGTATGCAGCAGAATCCTCTGCAGCAGGGCGGACGGAGAGAACAGGTGCTACAGAGTGCTGTGTGGATTCGGGCCACTCCCACCTCTGCACCTCCCCTGGAACTCAGTGGAGGCCAGCAGGACGTGTCATGTGATGTAATGTCCCAGAGCGCCGCTTGGTGACCTCGTGCACAGTGGCACCCTCAGCGGGGGAAGGGAAGAGTGGGGGAGTGAGGGTGTGAGCGAGCATTTGTGCAGTGGTAGGAGTTGGCAGACGGGGTGATAGGATGGACTGACTGGCAGCCAGGAGCAATGGGTTGCCTTGGTTACCGGGGCATCCACAGATGTTTACTTGGGCAGAAGTCCGAGGCTCATGGAACTTGCTCTCCTACACAAAGCCGTGTGAGCTGGACATCGATGGCTTCTGAGAACCGTCTGTGTCAAGCTCTTCACCAGAAAAAAGAAAACAAAGGAGAGAGCCTGCTGAAAATATGAAGCCCTGTCTTTCTGTATAATTTATTTTAAAAAAAAAACAACTGAGCCTTGAGATAAAACTAGCACAGAATGACTTCATATGTATTGCCTGGTTAGTGGACTCATCCTTCTTAGAGAATGTGCAGTTTAAATATATGATGTAGGCTCACATGTTTTAAAATAATCTTCAGCTAGTTTACATCTCAGAAGCAGCAGCAAACAATTGTTTTATTATTTCTTAAGCTGGAAATGAAAGTTAGGATGCCGACCACTGAATTAATTTGGAGACCAAATAATGTTACAGATTTATGGTTGGGTTCAGTGTTTAATTTTAGACTCAGTTAGTGCATGATAAAATGTGCGTAAGCAGCTTCAAGAGTGCCTAAAGGGGGTTTTGTCAGTGCTATGACATCCGTGCAACCATAGGCACCCTGGCTGGCAGTGAGGTCTCAATGTGCAGGGAGTGGTTGGGTGCCTATATTCCAGGATTCGTCCACCAGGGATCCCAGCTAGAAGGTTCTCGATAGGGTGGTTGGTACAGGGTAAAAAAAAGTGTGCATAACTGAGTTTGGGGGGGCTGGGTATATTGGAAAATCCATCTCTGTCACATGGATCTAAGAGGGTGACAACAGATGCCGTGTGATCCTTGCCGTTTTTACACCCACCTAAACTGCAAAAAAACCGCCAGCCTTCAGAACGAATTTGCCAATTCGCCAGTTTCTGCTTTCAGCTTTTCAAGGTACTGCCAGCAACAAGGAAAACAGGAATCCGCATATCCTGTTCAGCCATTCAAACAAATCAACTTTAAATGTCCGTAGAATACAGTTCCACAGCTTTTCAGGAGAAATTCTGACTTAGCCGGCAGGAGGAATCCATGGGTCGCAAGACATGCGATCGGTGTCTGAGCCGGGGTCTGTGTGGGTCATAAATACACGACATACAGCTCAAGTTACAGCACTGAGATTTGGACCAACGTGTTGTCGAATGTGTACACACGAGCTTAAACTTATTCATCACACATAGATCTAAAGCAATTTCCATTTGCCAGCGTGCAAACTGAGTGACTCCTAAAACCAGTTAAAACCCCTGGATGATTTAATGTATCCTGATTAATTGCTCAGCAGTTGTTTGAACTGGGCTAGCTAACATTAGCCCAGTAACTCTCTGCAAGCGTGGAGTTCCAACTTGGATGGTGTAAGTTAGACATACCCTGCTTAATAAACCGGGTATCAGGCACACGCACTGCAAACATATGTATGCAATGAACAAATTGCAAAGCAGTATAAGCAGGTGTCAACGGAGTGACAAAATTATAACAATAGCAGCTTACAGTTTTAATTTTGTGCTTCGAGAACTAAGGGGTAGATCTCCCCTGATGACCATTCCTGCAGCCATCTGGACTGACATGTCACCCTGCTGGTTGGCACTGTAATCTGGGCCAGCGCTTTTTCCTGAAATCCTGAAACAACTCCAGCTCATGATATGGAAATTCAGCAACCAGACATTTCCTCATCCTCGGTAAACATTTGCATTATTTGAAGGGGAGAAATGGCTGTTCTGCATTTCTGGCACCTTGTCTAAGTCAAATCCATACAGGATTAGTGGGGTTGAGATCTGGTCTTTCTGATTTGGAATTTTTGAGAACAAACTAACTATTATTGAAATACAGCTGGACCATTACAGTTCCTCAATTGTATGCATTCAAATCTGTAAAGCCCAAGCCCAGGTGTAATAAAATTTTTTTATATGACGTTCAGGGACGAAAACATTTGGTTTAGGCAGTGTAGGAAAAATCTGTTATGGCAAAAAAGTTTTCACATTTTTAAAAATGTTGTAAAAATGCTGTTAATAATCCTGCTAGGTGATTGCAAGGTTTAGGACTTTCACAGACTCTGACTGCTGGAAAAATCCATGTATGGAGAAGCTATGCACTTTGTCAAACAGTCTAGAGCAGATATTCTTAGCCTGTGGTCCACTGACCCCTTGGGGGTCTGTGTATAGGCTTCAGGGAATCCATGATGCATTGCCTGGTTTGAAAATTGCCATGGGTGGCTAAATAAAAGTTAGAAATAAAATGAAAAGTGACTATTCTGATAATATCAATGAAAGAATTTTCTACGAAAGTTTAACACACTGGGAAGGCACCAAAGTTTAAGTAACCAGAAGATTATTTTTAAAGTCTATTCTAGATTATTTATCTGTTGCTACTGAAAAGCAGTTTTCATACCTGTCAGGATATTTTTTTTATTGCCTTCCTTTTCTTCACTGGACTTCATAAGAATGAATGGCAGCCAAGATGCAGTCATACATGTGGGTCTTATAATGGAGACAATAAGGCCAGGAGGGAAGGGAGAGCAGGGGAAGGGGAGCACTTCAGCCTACATGTTACAGCAGTCCAATCGAATCCCACCCCGACTGTGGGAGGGGGCCCACCTGTTGCATAACACAGTGTGCCTACCTCCCCCGCATGCTGCAGACTCTGCTGGAGGTGTCCATGCTTGGAGAGCTGTTTATTCTCTTTGATTTTTTTTGCAACTAGACTTTTGCAGGAAGCTCTCAAGCATTAGTACTCCTCTGCTTTTTTCAACTGAGAGTGTAGCTTGCTGGACACTGTCTTCTCATTTAACTGTTTTACTTTCCCGTTGTTTGCAGCAGCTACATTTAATCTGTCTTACCTGTTTTAGATAGATTTAAGTGGCTGCAGAGAAAGGAGAAATGTAGGACTGTAGCAGCCTTGTCTTGGTGTGAACATTGCTGGCCGTGTGACAATGGGGTGAGTTTGGACATGGGTCCTTTAATCACTTTCAGATATGGGATGGTGCACAGATTTCAGTACAGTTTTATACAGTACAGGTGAATCTGTTGATAATGGGTTCATTTGTAGGCTAAGGTCCCATGTTTCCTTTTCATATTTTTAGCAGGAGTAAGCAGCTCAACATCTACTAAGAGGAGGTCAGATTTGGGGTGCACTTTCACCTTTGGTCCCTGCAATACAAATATTATTATGGATTCTTAAATTCCACATTGAACAAGCACAGTAATGTTGCTGGTAGCAACACACACACACACACACACACACACACACACACACACACAAGAGAATTCCCCCAGGGTAAGAAAGCATCCTGTGCATCAGATCGAGAAACGTCCACTGTGTGGTCACGAGGAAGCCCACCATTAGCTGACGTCAGTGGAACCACAGTTAAATGAAGAATGGCGATTTTCTACGATTTCCAGAATGCGGGAAAGACTTAAATATTTTCCACAGCCATACTGGCATATCTGGGATTTTCCCCTTGTTTACTTGTTTCTTATTTTTTACTTGAAAATTGGGACATTTTTTCCGCTCTTGTAACAGAGACTTTGTTGTCTGGAAATTGTGTCCAGCACAAGTTACAGTGTTAGATGATCATTGATTCTTCAAATTTGTTACAAAGTAACAATCAAGCCAAATTTTTCGTAAATACTTATGTACATACAGACACAATGGGGCATTAAGCTACACTGGATATGACAAATATTTGAATGTGAAACACGACCTTGTGTAATACTGGACCCTTGACACCCAGTAAAGTCTAGGAAAAGGAAAATCTTGCAAACTACTTTACTTTCCAATGTTAACCCATGTGCCACCGCCCTACTGGGTGTGTGCACTACCAGTAAAGTCTTTTGGAGTTTCACTATTGCAGCAAAATTTCATTGTTTTTGGTGAACTGTTCCTTCCAGAATTATCTACATAAAAGACGAGAGGGTTATTGTGACTGATAGAATTAGTGATTTAGGCCTCAAATGTTCCATTTTTGCTAATATAATAAAAAATAATGCAAAAAATTTTAAAGCTGAGTATGAAAAACAGAACCTAACTAGGTAAAAGAATTTGCACCCAACATGATGTGCAAAATACGGCACGGAATATTTATTTGATGAATCACGAAGACGTGATTTGAATAGAAACAATGGCAGGCTTTTGTTCAAATGCTTATTGTGTTGAGACTTCTCTGTAAGCCGATTCATCCAGCTTCCTTTTACCACAATCCCTCAAATAAAGAAAAAAGAGGAACAAAACAAACACTGTTGACTGCACTTGCAGGGCCATCTAAAGTGAGTGACAGGGGTGGGAGAGGTCAAGGTCAAAAGGTCAAGGGGTCAAGAGGTCAGGTGGTGCCAACAGTGAGAAGTAGTCAATGCCAACATTTGCCCCCCCGCCTCCCACCCTGCTCGGATGCCCGATATCAACCCTAGGGTTGGTCCACAGCTGAGGTACTGTTCCATCAGAGTGTTGTTCCAAAATCCTAATTTTTTGGATGTGAATAATCTATGTAGTACTCTGTATGTGGTGTGTGTCTTTCAGCAGATCTAGGAACAAGTAAGCCTACACGTGAAGGAAGTAGCTACATACCCATTTGTCACATTTTATTTGACAGTTTTGGCCTGTGGGTCTCTGTATGAATGTGTGTGAGGTCATCTATGTGAGAAGTACGATTTACAAGTACAACTATCCATGTGTGTGCACTCACATCAGCGCCTGGGAGGGCAAACACATCCATGCGTTCATCATTCATCCCAATAGAGAAAAGAGAGATGGCCAGCAGCAGGGGAGGAGAAAACAGCTGAGTCGCTCCTTCCATGAGAGGCAAATCAGGCCAGGAGCCTCTCCTCTGTTTGTCCTTGAGGAACTGAGAGTTGCTGTGCTTAGCTGGAGTTCTGCTTTAGGGCCGTTTTTGTTCCCCTGGATCAGTAGCAGTCTGGGGTCCATCAGACGGCTGGAGAATAGCAAGATGAACACAAGGGAACAGATACTGTTCATCTTGTCTACTAGACACAGCTTTCTGAACCTGCAGACCATAGTGCACAAATCAGTTGGGTAACAGTATGGCAAAAGCCATAAATAAGGGGTTGGGAAAACATGACTTTCTTAATAGCTGCATGCAGCGGCAAACTGAAAGAGAGTCACGGTAATACAGAACTTCCTCTGCCCTTCGATGAACATCATATGTTTCCTTCTCCACAGAATACATCATATTGTGGTCTCCTAGCCATGCATCGTATTAAATAGGTCAGTCAGGTGTTCCACAGGGAATCATCTGGTCCTTCAGACTGTTAGAGTTCTTAGACCTTTATGAGCAGACAGTGCTGCATGTTACTGACAGTACTCTGACCTCCCTGTAGAGCTGTATTTTGCTGTCAGTGTCATGGAGCTTGAAACCACCTGGAGGCAGACATGTAGGAATGCAGTGAGAGGTAACATGAAACACAGATGCAGTCTGGAGAGGAGGAACCACTGATCTGGAAATGCTGCAGTCAATATACTTCTCAGCAGGGGGAATGACCAGTGATGTATCCACAAACCAGAGATAATCCCCACCCTGCGCTTTTCTACAGTTTGGATGAGACCACACTAGGTCTCTCCCTACAACACGAACCACACGAGGTTCCGTCCAACCAGATCTCCTCTTTAGCGCTGCCCTGCAGAAGCCGGGGAGAGTGCTGCATGGGACTCCTGTGTACGTCTCCGCCTCATGGCACTTTTCCCCAGAAGGAACGACTGCCCTCCTCTTCTGCAGCACATTTAAGTCAGATCACGTGTCTCTCCTGCAAGTGATTTTGTAGGTTATATAAGCCTGTCAGATGGACTAAGAGATGCTTTGTAGAACCTCCAGGCTGACTGCATCAGCTGCACAGGGAGGCAAAGGTACACAGACCCCTTTGTTAGGGTTTGGGGAGGTGGTTGGGAGGCAACACTCAGAGGTCAACCAGGTGACAGCCCCTGTGTCTCTTCTCCTGATGCTGTGGGGCAGGTAAGGAAAACAAAGCCATTCTTGCTGGAGAGGGAGGGGGAGGAAACAGGAGGTGAGTGGGAATGAGAAGGGGAGTAAAAAAAGAGAGATTGAGGGTGAGGGAGACAGAGCAGTGGGTGGGTGGGGGGGGGTGCTCTGCTACAGCAGTCGAGTCAGACGGTTCACCTTGCTGAAGGTCACGGATCTGTCTCACACTCGCACACACACTCCACTCTCCATCCAATAGGCCTACGTACACATGCTCTCACACCCACAGATGCAAGCATACCTAGGCCTGCAAAACACGCTTTTTTTACACACAAACACTTGCATCCTGAAAAGGATTTTTTTTTATAGTGTGGGAGTTTGACTTAAGGAGTACGTGTGTTAGTCCTCAAGTCAGATCCACACATTCAGAGGACACGGAGGTGAGCGAGCATGAGTTATTCTGTGCTTTGTGGCTGACCGCTGAGCATATGAGTATATGTCCCCCTCCCCATCATACCTCTCCACCTCCAGAGACCACTATCACACACTCCCACACAAACGGTGCCTACCTGTTCTATGCCCGTCTTTGCACCTGCATTAACATGTTTAATAATAAATCTTTCGCAAAGCCTTCTGGTCGCACACAATATCTTTTTGTAGCCATAATGCAGTTCAGTTGTAAGACACAGTACAGTACATTTGCACAGGTGTTACCATGATTCACTCATTGGACACAGTGCAGTACATCTGCCCAGGTATTATGTGATTCAGCCATTAGACACAGTACAGTACCGTGTCATTACACATGGCTTTATCTATAACATTATACGCCCTGTGAGCCAACAAAGCCAAATATTATACCCACAAAAATGAAAAGAAATAAATTGTTTACCATTAATATGCAGATACAAAGCCAGTGGATTCAGAAACAGTGGTGTATACGCTGCTGGAGGGAAAACTTTCTCATAAACTTGGGCAAAAACCTTGTCAACAAATTTGTCAGTGAAATTCATCACCGAAGTGAAATATGTTTCTAGGCATTTTTTAAATGATCAGACTTTACTTTGCCCAGTGATCCAGTGGTGCTTGTTTTACATGTCTTCACCCATGTTCGTCTATGCAAAGATTCATATCGAAAAGCAGCGTAATGTGAATCTCCAAATGTCTGTGAATCAGACAGAATGAGTGGGAGAAAAAGATGTAGTGTAAGACAGAGGAGGTAATGAAAAAGGGAGGAGACTCAGAAGCAGAGAGGGAGAGAAAAATAGAGAAATGTAGGCATATAGAATGAAAGATTGTCAGAGACAGAGAGCAGATAGCGAACAGGAGAGAGCAGTCAAAGAGAGGAAGCGGTAATAAAAAGAAAGGAAATAGAAAAAGAGGAAGAAAAGGGTCATGAAATAAATGTCAGTTATGGAATAAACGGACAAAAAGAGACAGAAACAGAAAGATGGATAGTCAGTAAGAAGCATAGAAGATGGGAAGGGGAGAGAAGGAGCAGGGGTAGGACGAAAGTGAAATGTAGAGAGGCGATATGAGAGTGAGAAAGAATCACAAAGAGAGAAACAGAAGGCACAACTAGGAGGGAATCTGTTTCCAAGACTAATTCAAAATGTGACCTCTAAGGGCTCATGCTGATGATAATGACTGTCCTCCTTGAAGACGTGTATTTTTCCATGCCAGCCTTGGTGGGGGTCGTGGGCATTGGCTGGGTTCACAGCTTTCTAATTGCATTTAATTATCGCTGAAGTGCAGAGGTCTAATTGCAGCCCATCCTTTGCCCCCCTTACCCAACCCGTACACACACACACACACACACACACACACACACACAGTCCGATGAAAACACCCCTGGCCTATTGTAAAAAAAAAAAGTTTCTTTCTAGTTTTATTCAATTTATATGTCATTTAGCTCAAATTCCAAACTGACACATCTGATTGTCTCTTCCTGGGAGATGCAGGTGATCAGCAGCGCTGTCCTCTGATTTCAGGCCCTGGTGTTCCCTAAAGAGGTGTGAGATGCAGAATACCCCCCCATCTTTCAGTCGTGACCGTGGTCCTGTCGGGAGGGGCATGCACTGGCAGACTCAGAGCACGTTCTGGGTGGGTGAGTGACTCACAACTGGGGGAAAGAAAGAAATCATATTTCCTTCGGAAGCAGGGCTTTATGGGGTTTACTCAGGTCAGGAGGAAGTGGCACAAAGTGCACAAAACACTCTGATGGGAATCATTCAAAAAAAGTCTAAAAGAAGTCTGTTGTGCTGAGGAGTACATTAAGGACCCAGGCAGAAAGACGTCTGTTTGGGTCACTTCAGTACTGAACAACTGAGCACAATAAAAATCTTATATAAGTTAGCAATAAGCGCCCTGCTACTTTAGTACTGTAAAGTGATATGGATCCATTTTTTGCACTATTATAAATTTACATTATGTAATTTAGCTGATACATTTGTAGGTTTGTATACTTGCAATGGACTGGTGTTTCATCCAGAGTGTGGTTTCATAGGACAGGATCCAGACCACTGCAGCCCTGACCAGGATGCAGTGGGTAAGGATAATAGATGGATGGATCGATGATTTGCATACTAAGCTGCTTACAATTATTTACTCATTTATACAGTTGGCTACTTTTCGGGCACTCCAGCCACAACCGAGATTCAAACCCGGTCTTTCAATTGCAAAACAGTGACTCTAACCACGATGCTACCTGTTGCCTCTGTTTTACAATGAATGTGGTACTTCTTTTTGGTTAGTAATGAATTATTTATCTGAGAAACACTGAATAATTCACTAACGCTCTATTTATCTGTTTTGTTAACTAAAGTCAATGAGAAGGTATTTCAGTTTTTTGCAGAATATGTGATGGATACAATTCAACAGTTAGGCAAGTTATTGTCTGTCATACCAGTAACTGGTTATGATGGTCATGATAACGCTTTGATTTAACTAAATCCAAACTCACTTAAATTGGGGTGTTTCTGTCTCTCTAGAAGTTAGCCTTTACTCCCATTTCTCTTGTAACAAGAAGACCCAAAAATGTCCAAGCTTATGCATTTTTTTTTAGTTCTTCCAGCCCATGTAGTACTGATGTATATACTCTCCCTCTATGTTTGACAGGCCTTTCCAGCCCTTGCATTTAAATGGGACATTTCAATCATTTTTGACCCTCTCAAAGGAAAGAGAGCTGTATGAAGAGTTCAGTTGAACTCTCAGGGATTAGATACTCCTCTGAGCCTGTGTATTGTATTGCTGTTGATAGGAAGCAAAAGTTCTGGAAAGTCAGGTCAGGATGACTGCAGATATGCTGTCTACTCCAACAGAGAGCAATTACCTTTGCAGCCAATGGAGCAGCTTATTTCTCCACACACTCCAGCCCACAGTAACCAGTGGGCTACGTGAACACGTGGGAGGCTCAGTCCCCTGCTGAAACGCTCGACAGCGAGGAACAATGCAAAACCATAATTCGCTGTAAATGAAAACGCTCCATCAGCTGGTATTTCAATAATTGAGCAGTATGTGGCTTACGACATTTTCATAGGGTGTCAAACCCTGGAACAAAATCATGTTTTCTCCCTGTTACCCAGTGTTGTTAAATACAAAATATTAGTATCTTTGGGAATTCCTGTCAGCCAATAAACCTATTTTTTCTGGTGTTAAGTATGTTATTAAACCCATCCATAGAACTGGCCATAAAATTATTTAAAAAACTAAATAATAACAAATCAGTAAACTGGAGGAATTTGATACATAAAGCAGGTTGTTTTCACAGATGAGGCTTCCCACTGATCCTGTTATTAAATTCTCAGACATCCTTCAGTTTGTCTGTGTGCCAAAACCATGTACTAATGTTTACCACAGTTTTATGGACATGAAAATTAGTGGCCTTGTCAGGCATTGTTTGAAGACTATGGATGCATAGTGTTGCTTATTGGAAGTGGTTGGCTCTTGGTTTAATGCTTTCATGTATTATTCATTGCAGAAATATACAGTCTCCCTGATCCGGGATCGAGATATTAGAACACTGAAATCCGTTGCCCAGATCACCTGGAAGACGCTATGGGTACGTTCTACTGTCACCTGTCTTTGTCCAACACTGGAAAAAACACGGGACACAAAAATGACATTACTGTCTTTTATACAGGAGCCTGGAAAGTCTACAAATAGAGGACTAAGTGCATTATGAACATGTGTATACTTTAACATTCCCTTTTTTTTGGAGCTCATGCTTTTGACATTTACCTTTTATTTTTTAAAAATTTGTCATGAAAAGGCCATGCAGTGGGAAAAATATTTAAAGGGGCAAACAGCATCGGGCAAAACAGACAAATGGTCAGGCTGACACTTTTTCAGTGGGGACGACATGACATATTAGTGCACTATGGGTACGTGCATGTTTTCTCACAATGAAACCACACAACAGAGGCCACATGTGATGCTTTTTTTAATTCGCAGAAACCCCATGTTTGCGGAAGGCCTTGTCTCAATGCTGCTTTCTGACATGAATAATTTAACAGTGCTGTTGAGACCAACAGTGCCTTCAGCTGACAGGAGTGTAACATCAGTCATCTTGTTGTGCACTTGCGTTGCGTAAATTATGTAAACAGCTGATTGAATCTTATTGTTCCTCATCTCTTGGCGAAATAAGTCTTCCGCCATGCAGGCAATAAGCACGGTTTGCCTCCACACATGGGGACGAGATAAAATGACACTGCAGTGATGCCTTTATTAAGGTTTGCTTGCTTGCTTGTTTCTTAAAAGAGAAGCATTCTGTTTTGCATTAACATGATTTTAAATACATAACACAGTTCAAATAATGTATCATTTCTCCCTCTTATGTTTAATGTAGTGTATGTTTTTCAGGCAATGATTTCCCGCTGTATTTCAGATGTTTCAGGGAAAAAAATACAGTAAAGAGCAGCTGGTGGCCTCTTTCTTAGGCTGTTTATCATATTCCATAACAACTGCAGTCAAGCTGGAATGTATTACCTGAGTCATCGTTATAGAACAAAGACTGCAATAAAATGCAGGGAAATCTTGTAGAAGCCACCTCAAGTTACTTGCTTGCATCAAGCCGATATTTCTTATCGGCCTTTATTTTTTGGCAGGTGACAGCGGATGTGGACCGAAATTTTCCAAAGGCAAGCAGGCTATTCTGCAGTCATTAGCCTTCTTGAATCGTATCCAGTTTTCATTTCGGCAGGTCTCTTGTCCTTGTGATGATGGGAAAAGTGCCACTGTGTTTTTTTCCACAGCACTCATTGACCTGTAGAAGGTAAAAAGTGTAAATACTTCAAAGCCAGGTAAGGCTATCCTCTCGGTGTCATCTTCCAGTGCCTTTTCAACATAAAAAATGCTACAAAAAGTCCACCCTGTGTGATAGGACTGCATACACTTACTTTGTGTCTCACGTGATCCCGGTGATGAATCCGGTGTCACTGGGAAGTCGAACCTTTAATCCCTGTTTTTCCACCTATGTTTCCAAAAAACACTGAGTTCTCCCATTAATACTGGGAAAAATTATAGAATAGCACACGGCTGAACCTCTCATTTTCAAGCTGAGGTTGTGCTTGTTTTCAATGAAGGGCTTCCGAAACAAAGCACAACCACTTACAGTGGTTAACAGAAAGCTGTGTCCAAATGTGATTTATATTACTAATGGTTAAGTAATTCTTTGTGCACAAATATTTACAGCTTTCATTTTTAACTTTGTAACCCAAAGGAAGCAATTATTTTATTAGTAATGATACAAGCATAGCCTGAGAAAAGTTAGCAGAGAGTGACGTCCTCTACCGGAACCCTCCCATACAACTCATTTATAATAAACTAGATTCTTGACTGAGACTGACTTGTGGAAATGGAGGTGCTACAACCTGTTTACAGCCTACACCCACAGGATGCTGACTAGGCCCCCAGGTGAAGCCCGGTTGAGTAAATTGGGTGGGGTGTGGTTGTACCTGGATGTAGAGCCAGGATGCGCAGACAGGTTCATGCCAGTCTTCTTCTGACAGGAGAAGCAGTAGTCTCTAACTGACAAGCAGTCTTTTCTAAGATTTCTATTCTTGACTGGGAATGCTGGGAGTGTCCAACTTGTTAGCGCATTTCTGAACTGCCAGTGAAGGTGAAACTGCAATCGACTGAGGTCCCAGGTGAACCGAATGTCAGCGTGTTGTGAGGAAAGGGAAGGTCTGGAGCTGCTTTCAGGTCAGGAACAGGTATGTGAGTCCTGCAGTCTCTGCATTTACTAGTCAACACCCAATAGACGACAGAGAACTCAGGTCAGCAGCAACATCTTGATCATCTCCCATAGGTGGAAACAGATGTCTGGGTCTCTCAGCTCTGTCCAAGAAACAGGAGGGACAGCCGAGTGTGCTGGACCCTCACAACCTGCTGTGAGTACAGTACAGAGTCCCCGAGAGAGCTGAAATTAACAGAACTAACCAACTATTCATATTCAATGAGCAAAGTTCAAAATAGTTCACTAAAGCCACAACTTCTGCCTATTTTAAGGTGTTTTAACCATGTTATTAGAGGTTCAGGTAGCAGTAATTACGTTTTCATGCCAGATTTAGGATTGTTATACAACAATCTCTGCTTGTTGGGGGTTATAAGCCTGATTAACAACACTCACACACTTTTGTCCTTTATCTTGAGCAAAATCCATATAAGCAAAAATCCAATAGTGGAATTTTACTCTGTGGATGTGTGGTAAGTATTCCCCAATACCTGACAACAGTATGCACAGCGTCAGGCAGTGAGCTGGATTTTCTTTTCAGGATAATTATTGCCTGTGCTCAAAAGTTTATTTTAACTGTGACAGTGTTCACTGTAATTGGGAAATGCATAACCAGTACCCTATATTTTAACTTGTGCATTGCTGAAATTGTATCTGGATGAAGTGCAGTATTGGCCTCAGCTAAGACTGTAACGCTCCGTCACATACAATTCGCATGTAAGATTACTGACTATAAGTCTGACTATATGCACTGCCATTGTTATTACTTCATCTAAGCATTGGAATTTCATTGAGTAAAAAAAGAAGTTGCCAAATCTTTAAATAACCCCAGTTGAATGAGAACAATACATTGACTAGAAGACGTGGGTGAGATCACAGTAACTATAGCTGCCCTTATTGCAAACAACCCACACTGTGGCCCCTCATCCTATTGCTGTGGATGAAAAGACTCCTGTCATAACCACACTGACAACACCATGAACCACTATGAGGGGCAAGATTTTCCTTTTTGACTATCTCAGCTTGAGTTCCCCACAGGGAACATTCAGGTTAGCACTCTGTATGGACCCAGGAGGTTACAACATGCTTTGAGATGACTTGTGACCGGCAATAAAAAAAATCAATCCCCCCTGAAAAACACCGCCTACCTGTCACATTCCAACTGTTTCAGACAACACCTTGCTCTTCTGTTATTCGACTTGACAGAATAAGGAAGAAGGTCTATCTTCCAACCTATTTATAAGATAATGCACTTCAGACCTGCGGGTCTGTAAATGTAGCGAACTGCAGTATTTAATCTTGAGAAATAACAAAGGTAGCTTTCATTCATGTAATTCAGGTGCAGTTTAAGGACTGTCTGAGACATTTTCTTGCTGTATGTATCTGTTGGCCAAGAGGAGTTAAACTTACTGTGGCTTGAAATGTTTGGGTTTTGAATTTATTTCAGGCCTCTAGATTCATCCGTCACTTTGAGAGACACTCCCATAAAACATCAAGCGGTTGCACTTTGGTGAGCCAATGCACCACCCATCCCCAAAATGATGTATACACAGTTGTAAACATTGAGTAGTAGTAAGTACTGTATCCCAACTCCAAATTACTCAAAATTACTCCAAGGTCCTTGAGTGTATGTGACCATTTTTTGCTTGTTTTACTTGTAGCCACTATCAAACTTGTTGCAGAAATTTTTTAGATTTAGATCCCAAAACTACTGTTGTACCTTGAGTTAAGTCCCCAAACTGAATCTAGCTGACATACAAATACATGACTAAAGCTGTATTTTGATTTTTGTACCCAGTCTAATGGGCAAGTCAAAACATATGCAAAATATCACCAAAAATCAAGGATGGTACAACTTGAAACTTCATGGAAAACTTATATAACATGTTCTCTCCATAGCGATGGATTTTCTAAACAGGTTTGTTCTTTAAGGGTTGTCTGTGAGTCACAGAAAATTTGTGAATGGGGCTTGAGCAACACCAATAAAACCCCGTGGGTTGCAGCCACCAGGAGACTCGGTGATGTCACACTTCTCTATAGATTTATGACTCAAGAACTTCTATGGTGGAGAATTATGATGTATGGTCTCAAACTATGAAAAAAAATCTGTCAAATTCAGTCGACTAACTTCAGTGCAAATATCAGTGGATCTATGGGGTTTGTCAGTCACCAACAGGCTTTTACTGTGCATACATAATTCATTTTTATAAGCATTACACTGTAACCCTTTTTAGTTTCATCTGTTGAAGACTGTCAGCCCCACTGTGTGGCCTATTGTTACTTACAGTGGCCCTTTTCATTGTGGCCAAAAGGCATCTCTACTACATAGATTATATGCTTAAAGAATATATCTCTGTCATTCAGGCAAGGGACTGCAACTCTGTTTATATTACAAAGGTATTTCTAAACGTTTCACTATTTATACTTCTCCAGCTTTGTTAAAAAGGGAAAAGAAGGTTAAAACCACTCCCAGGTTTCCCTCCTCCTGTCACCCGATGCCGTCCCCTCAAGCCCTGGAGGCCTGTGTGGCCAGGAATGTGGGTGCAGGTCTCTGAGTATGTATGTCTTAGTCACAGCCGTTACCAGGCAGGATTTTAGTAGAGGCTCCTGGGTCCTGGATGATGGTGTTATGTAACAATTCATTCCATGGTGTTTGCGGACATAGAGGGAAGGAACTTGTGCATCTCCAGGGTAGGGCTGAGGTTGCCCTTTGGATTAATGTGGAGGCATTTAGGGGTATTTGGGTTGCTGGCATTGGATTTTGAGGAATAATTACTAGCATGGCGGAAGGGTTTTGGGTTGGGACTTGGATGGAGGTTGGTGTGAGAAGAGTTCTGAGGGCCAGTTCCAGGGTTTTTCGTAGACGGGATGACACCTCGTCTGCTCATACATTCTATGAGTGTTTTCCCTTTCTGGTTGACATTGTTATTTTGAAGTCAGAATAAGAACTGTGTGTGACATTCATCCACTCACTCGTTCACTCCCGATCCATAACTGCTTATCCAAGTTAAGGATGTGGTGGTCTAAAGCGTGTTCAACAATAACCGGTTCCCCAGTTAACCTGAAATAAAAGTGTTTGGACTGCGGGAGGAAACCTGAGCAACAAAGAACAATTCCACACAAACACGTAATGAATGGGCAAACTCTACATGAACTAGAATAAAACCGATACCAAAACAGCCCACCGTGCCACTGTAGGAAAACGATATGCTTATTCCCGGCTGTGTCCAAGTGCCCTGCCCCACTGTCGGCCTCTGATTGGTCGTTGAATGGTCTCCAATGGTGCCCCACTGCTTTCTTGACTTGAGGCCATAGAGAAATAAATCATACCATTGACCTCTTTGTGTAAATGCAAAATTATAGGTTGAGTCTTAATGGCAAGATTTCATCTGAAATGAAAACCAGGAATCGACAGATTGGCATGTTCTCAAATAGTGAAAATTGCACTGTTTATCATGGTGAGCTTACTTTTATGTAAATATTGCTCAACTGTTCTGTTCAGGAAGTCAAGTTGCATAAAACCAAGTTGCATTGTAAAGCCTTGGTATGATGACATATTGATACAAATAGATTTTGTATAAAGCACCCCAGTACAAACTTATTCACTTCCCTACATCCTGACCTGGTGCTGCATTCCTCCACCTCTGGTTGCTTGGTGGGCCCACTCACGAGATCCAATATGAAAAGTCCAAAGGTTCTTTGGTTTGGCTCAAATGTGGTGGAATGAAATTCCTCTTTCCCTCAGGACTGCTAAATCTCTTCCAACATTCACAAATGGTTTCAAAACCCATGTCTTTTTGACCCTCTTCACTGTTGATCTCCTAACAGCTTCATAAATTTTTATCATATCATTTGTCAAGATCATCTTTGTATTCCAGACTCTATTATATAGGCAACTACTTATATAATGTTCACTGGCAAAAATGATCATGTGCTTTGATAATTGTGGGTCTGTCTGAAACTCTGTTTGAAATGCACTTTTGTTTCCGCCCAAATTCCTACAAGCTCTACATCTCTTTTATTTCGGTGGGTCTGGACTTCAAAATTGTCTCGGTCTCATTTTAACTGACAGTACTGAACCATTATAAGTCACGGCTGAGCCCTCCTCTCCAAGTTGGATCTCACAAAAAAAAACACCTTTTTAACTTTTCTTGTTGCTGCAGATGTCTCCCTGCAGAAAATGTATCACCCCAGTTACCTCACCATAAATTGCATAAAGTACAAACAGACAGACAAATAAACAGACAAACAGAGATTGTTTGGCATATTTAATTTAAACATTCAGTGACACGATATTTATCTATAAACAGGGTTAATTGTGTCTTTTAGTTCCCTCATCATTGTAGAAACTACCAGAATGAAACCCTGCACCTTGTCTAACTGCAGCTGGATGTTTGAAGCGCGTTTATCCTCTTGCCCAAGGCCTTGATCCATTCTCAATGCAATGCCAACAGCAAGAGGAATCTGAGGTATGGGCCCCTGCCCTGCTACAGCTCATATGCAGATCCTGACCCACAGCCCACACCACAAACCACAAATCCACAACAAAAATCCCTCTGAATAACATGAAAATGGTCACGTCTACCCAAAGATTACACCTTCCCCTCCAGAAATGTACTGCTCAATCTGTTGATTCATATGTAAATTATTGTCCTGGACTTTTTAAGTTTGGTTATGTTTAAGCTTTCTATTACCCTCACAATGAGAGGACCTCACAGTTTTTTTGCGTGATGTCATTGACCCAGTGATCTACAATGCAAAGTTTTCCCCCTGTATTAAAATAAATAACTGCTTGGAGTGAGAAGAGACCGTCTTCACATCACTCAATCTAATCCAGCCTTTGGATCTTGGTAGCAGTTTTCAGTTGACCTTAGTAATAAAAATCAATGTTTTTTTTAAAATTATGCTCAGCCACGGACACTGGGCAGTAGATAACAACCGCTGCAAATATCTACTAGTTGGTGGATCACATTTGTTCTGGTGGAATACCAAAAACTCCCCAATATTTCAGAACCCCAGTGCAGATTGGAGCCAATGAGATACGAGTCCTTGCCCTTCTTCCTGCTCTTTGTTGCCGCTGTGACATGGTGCTGTGACAGGCACGCTGCCCTCTCCACACCAGCTCGCTGTGCAATTATCCCTAATGATGGGGGATGTTGACTATTGAATCCAAGGGCTGCTGTGTAGAATGAATTTGTCATAGCCACAGGGAAATGTGAGTGTATAATTATTTTTTTTTCCACCGCAATCCATGCACAGTCCTGAGCTCCAAGGAAGAGCTGGATACATATCAATGCAAGGCAAAAGTAATGCCAACAACCCGCCTTACTTAATTTTGCATCCTCTGAAAAGAACAAAGAAAGATGGCAGGAATAATTATGAAGCTTTCAGTTACAAAAGAGATTCAGATTCTAAATGTAGAGCTCTAAATTGAGTTAGTCTAAAAAGGTTAGTGCGCCATAGTGAGATTTTCATCATTTACATAACATGAAAAAGTAGCATGTCATACATATATTCATTTGTCATTCGTTAAATGTCTGTGCAAAAGTGAATCCTGATGATTAAATACATCTAATTGTATTTTTTAAGAATATTATTCTTTATTAAAATTGTTATTTTTATGTTTTAAATGTTTACAACATACGCTTCATGAAATAAGATGTTTTGTGTGGTCAACAAATTGTGAAGCAAAACCTAACTACAAACATTGGGAAACAAACCAAGACCTTAATGTCAACAGTACTCACTGCACAACTTGTTGTAACCCCTGAGAAATATTGGTTTTTTTTTCGCTAACCATAATTTTTTTGGTAATAAATACAATGCAACTACATTTTTAAAGAAACCCAGAATCAAACTGATTTAGAAAAAAAATAAATAAATGACTCGACACATACAGGTCGAACACTTTCGGGGCCACAAGTAAAATTCAAGTATTAAAAGTTTAAGCTACACAGCAGAAATAAAAAAGATTTCCATGCTTTCCTTTTAAGACACTAATAATTCATGGTAGGGTGTTAAATATTGCAGAAGCGGACCGGTCCATTTCGTTTTATTATATTAAAGTCATCATTTGCAGACTCATTACGCTCAAGTGTCAAAATTGGTTTTGTAAAATGCATTAGATTCATGATTAAACAATGAGCATGACACGTACAGAAATAAAGATGGACAAGCAAAAGCTGCGATTTACTCTCTTTGTATAAAATGTTAAGACCCGAACTGAAAATGCTTTGTACCCACATTCCTACGTACAGCCATGTGTTTCCGTTAATAGCTTAAATGTTTGAATTTTATTGAAGGGGCTTTAAGACAGTTTTTAAAAATATGCTGTATATTTGGATTAACTTTGAACAGGGTAAAAATCATCGCTGCGTGTACGTTACTATTATAAGGAAATCTTGCTGTTTCTCTGCAAGCTTCGCAACTCGCGGTGTCTCGCGGTGCCACACCCGCCCTGGGGCTCGCGGATGCTGCTCGTGAACCTAGTGTGCGTGCTGAGGAGGGGGCGGGGGGGGGGGATTACCATAGCAATGGTGACGTCTCCTCCCGTGCTCTTATTGGAGGAAACCCCGTGGCCCCAGCCGCAGCCTACGGGCCTGACAAACTTGTCCGTTAAAGCCCACCTTCGGTCCCCGCGCAATTCTGCTATTGGTCATAATATTGAACATCAGCGGTTGACCAGTGGACAACTCAGATTCCCATTGGCCATTAATGTACCGTAGTACCTCCCCCCCCTCCCAAGCATGATGCGTTGAGGAGGAGGTCTGCCGTTTTTTTTCCTCTCGCTATCCTCAAAACGGCTCATTTCGAAGGAGCGCTGCTGCACAGTGGAAGGTTAGAAAACGTCTTTATATATTTTTTTATTTGCTCCAGGTCGTTTGTTTATGCTTACATTATTTTTTTTGAAAATGTTGGCATAGCTTAGGGGTAATTCAAATGCATTCTGAGGCAATATCGACGTTGTTGAGGCGAGCGAACGTTGCGCGCCTCATTCGGCGCGTCCATTTTCTCAGACTGAATGTATTTTTTTTTTAGAATGTTAACAGTTATATTTGGACTTTAGACGTATATTAGGATGTGGCATGTCGTGTAGGGCATCTGTGCGGTTTGTGTGCGCGCGCGCGCGTGCGGAGTGAGTGTGAGGAATGAAACGAGGACCCAAGAGAGTGTGTGTACCTGTCTGTCTGTGAGGGACTGACACACAATGGGAGAAGTTGGAGATGTCCAGGTGAATGAGGCTGTTTTTGGGTTCTCAATCACACCCGGGGTTCCACTGATAACCGGACATTTTAGCTTCTCCTACACCGACAGCTTTTCTGACGAAAAACGGAGATCTCGTCCTCATGTTGACGGATTGAATATGTGCCAGGTAGAGATGCTCTCTCACCTTGACAAATGATCGACTTAAAATGATTTAACTGTTTGCTGTTCAGCTTAACGTTATCAAAACCAATGTACATTTTTCGACCCATGTATACAATTTGGTATTTTTTTGTGGAACAATTCAGGGTAAGTATCTTGATAAGGAACCTGACTGCATTGAGTAGGGCTTAAGCCAAGAACCTTCGTGGTACAGGTCTGATTCTTTAGATATTATGACACTTTTTGGGGGCTCTAGAACAACTGCTCTTTTTTAGCCAGGGATTCAGAGAAGGGATGGAGTTGGTCTGTCTCTTTTAAGCGCATTGAGGTTGAAGAGAGACATTACGTGAAGACACAAATGTGAGGACTGCCTGTGACACTTGATTCTGACAGCCTTTGATAAGTGTCAGCTGAGCAGTAAAATATGCTGCTGTCTGAGTGCCTCATTTCAACTCAGATGGGTATGTTAGAAAGACAAAGCAACGCTTGATTTAGGCCAAAATTAGATCATTTTGCACAGTTTTATGGAATTTCTATAATGCTGATCTAATCCTTTTTTAATCATCTGCAGGTTTTCGTAAGGATAACGCTTAATATCCCTCCTTCAAGTTCCAAAACCGTCCGCTTTCTGAGTCCTTCCTCTTTACTTAACACCTATACAAAAACTGTTAACAAGAAAGATCTCACCAAAATATATAAAACAGTGCTACAGTTACAGTATAGTGAGAAAACCTGAAAAAAGTCATGGATAAGACAGAGCTCATTCAGAAGGCCAAACTGGCGGAGCAGGCGGAGCGCTATGAAGACATGGCCACCTCCATGAAACAGGTGACGGAGCAGGGAGCTGAGTTGTCCAACGAGGAGAGGAACCTGCTCTCGGTTGCCTACAAGAATGTAGTGGGAGCACGGCGGTCCGCCTGGAGGGTCATCTCCAGCATCGAGCAGAAGACAGAAGGTAATGACAAGAAGCTCCAGATGGTCAAGGAGTACCGTGAGAAGGTGGAGTGTGAGCTGCGGGAGATCTGCAATGACGTCCTGGTATGTCGAGCCTCTTTGCTGGGCATGGTCACAGACTGTGTTATGAGGTCACATATTATGTGACACAAATGTCTGGTGGTAGAAAATAAGGTGTCCTCTGTGGAGCAGACATTAAGACAAGTGGTTCATATTGCAAAAGCATGGCACTGCGCTGAGTGTGTGTCCTGCAGTACTGGTGCAGTAGATCAGTGATCATATTAACAAGGCACTGAAACCACGTGTCTTGCACAACTGAAGTACGTGCATATAGAGTCCTTTCTGCAGTTGTGCACTTTGCACTGCTGTAGACCCTATTATCAGGATCTGCTTACAATTGCACCAAGGATCCTTCAAACTCCAGCAGAGTAGAGATGCTGGTCCCATTTCGTGTCCAGATCAATACCCTTTTGGTGCTGCATTTGTGGGTGACAGAGTGGTAATGTTGCAATTAGCTGTAATTCAGATTGCAGGTAATTTCTAGCAAAGCAAATATTTCATTATTCCGGGTGTCAGGATTCCCCCCCCGAACTCCAAAGCAGTCAATAAAGCTTTTAGCACTGTGCGTACCAGTCATACTTGTTTAACTGAGACTGCAATTTGTGTTGCATGAAATTAGTTACCACCAGGGGTTCGTGTAACCATTGGAGCTGCTAAAATTTTTAGAACATGTAATTGCTGTGATCGATGTCTAATATTTTACACCTCCCCCTTTATATCTGCTGGGTTGCAGATATCCCAGGGCAACAGGAACGGGGGGTGAAGTGTCATCTTTTTGTTTTCTGTAAGCTGCTCTAAGTTTAGTGAATGACTTTCGTTTGAATCCACAAATTCTGTGGCTATTCAGTTGGAACAATGAGTGGCTTTTCTGCAGTATTATAACAAATACAGAAGTTTAGTTGTACAGTTGTCGTGAGTCATTGTTTATTCATGTGTGTCTTTGGCTTTGAGTTTGTACAAACAATATTTGTGAGGAAAGTAAAGATGTGAATTGTATCACATAATCCTAATGCTATACATGTTAATTGCTTGGAGGAGTAACCAATGCTTTTTGAAATATGTTACATTTTTCACTTTGGTTTCATGAAGCCTCAGTGAGACTTTAATACACTTCAGTCCCTTCATTGTCAGTGTAGTATGTATTTCACGGTAGTCTAAAAGGACATTTTAATTCTGAAATTAGTAATGTTATATGTTGACTGGAAAATGTACAGTATACTACCTTTTGGTCATATGTGTTTTATTGTTTGATTCTACAAGGAGTTAAAGTATTGAATGATTTTTTTCGGTAAAGCTGCCATGTGGTCACTGATACTCACATATTGGGTCATTGACTCAGTCAGTGCAAGATTTTGGTAGTATGACATCTGGCTGTCCACACAATAACTCATCTGTTCACCCAAGTTCAACTAAGTTTATTTTACTGCATGTTGCATTTTTATTTAGCCACTTTTTTTGGAATAAAAACTGCAGGTTTTGTTTTTGTTGTGGATATTGCATGATAACTTTGTGTGCGCTTTACCTAAGTTGTTAAAAATACAGCTGTGAGTTGTATGTACTTATTATTTATATACCTCAGTTTCTTAAAGAAATTTTAACATATCATTTTCACACTTGTTTTTGTGTGAACTTATTAGTGTGTTAAACTGAAATCTTTAGTCTGGGACCCACTGTAAATGGTAATCAAGGATATTTTGAAAAGATAAGCTTGAATGCACTTTTTGATTTACACTAAAATATGCTTATTTCTGCATTTATATGGTTATTATTGATGTCAGTTAAATTTAACAGCATAGCTAAAAAAAATTAACAAACAGTGAACTAATCAAGTAATTACGAATATACAGGATAAGTTGACAGATATCCTGCGCTTACCCACTGGGATGAAGCATAGAGCCCTACCCTATCCATCTACCAACCTGCCCACCTACTCCCCTCCAACCCTAACACATTATACACCCTAACACACCACCTTGTAAGCTCTTCACCCGGGGTCATCAGGTAGGCACCATCCTTCATCAGTGTTTCGCTGACTTAGGCCCACGACACCTCTGGATGGGTCAGCAGTAAGGCCTGGCGTCCCAGACCAACCCCCTCCAAGCCTACTAGGTTAAAGGTCCATGTAGCCCCCATGTAGCTAAAAAAAATTAACAGTCAAGTAATCAAGTAAAAAAACCTTAGAGTTTATTCAGTATTATGTTTCCTAAATGCATTAGATTTTTTTTTACTTTCACAATCCCTTTTTTTCCCCCTACCAGCCTTTTTATAATTTTGGTATACATGATTTGCAAATTACCAATTCCTTGATTTTAGTCATATAAATTATTCCATAGTCAACTGAGCCAAAGCTAAAGAATTGAGAGTGCACTTTAACCAATCCCTGCATATACCCATTCATTTGGGAATATTGAGCAGGGTATAAATTTAATTCCCCCTTTAATGACCAGTTTATTAAAAAAAATCTGGCTATAAATGCATTTGAAGAAACTAAGCCTTTTAAAATTATCAAGGTTCTTCACAAATTTGTCAAATAGTAATATTCTTTTCTGAAAATAGGTGTTTGAGTGTTTAAATACTGGCATAATTTTGGTCTTTATTACTGCTTTGTTATTGCTCCCCTTCCCTCGCTGTAACATAGAAAGTGCAGCTCCTGTGTGTCCAGCTGCCCTAGTGTTGAGTCCGGATCTAGTGAAGGTGATGTAGCACCTTCCTCCTGTGTCTGAACAGATGTCTATGGTGCCTTGTACTGTATACCCAGGCAGTACACACCAGTAGCAGGTATTTTTACTGGATTAATCCTGCATACCTCTATTCAGTTAGGTTACCTTTTACGTCTGTAGGATTTCTCTTTCGGAAATCCAATTTGCTTTTACTGAAAGTTGTTACTTCATAAGATCATGGATCTTTGTCACCTGATAGATGTATCCGTTTTGTTTTTATATTCCACTTTGTATACTTGTAAATTTAAGGTGTTTATGAATGTCACCTTAAGTGTTGTCATTTTCAGAATTCTGTCACACTGGCCTTCTAAAACTCATTACATTTTAGTCTCCTTGCCTTACTGCAGGCATTCTTCAAATTCTGTCCACCTTGTTAGTTGGTTAAAAAAATACTCCAGCACCTACCAGTAAATTATGTTCCTGTGCTTAAAAATGTTTAAGCTTCCTTCCTCTGAAATGGAAGTCTGCATTCCTGCCATAGTTGTCGTCAAGTAAAGTGGAATTGAAATGTGAGTGTGCTTCCTGTTGTTGCGTCATGCAGTTGGCCAAAGGAGCAAGTGTGGAATGTGATGACTGCCCCGAGATAACAAATTCCCTCGTGCTCAGGATGAAAGGAGGTTTACAACTACTGGTTGCACTCTGTTAGAAAGACAGATTTGGTAGCCTTATGGTAAAAAAAAAATATGCTGTTTATTTTGGCTTGTGATGGGACTAACTAAAGCTATTTCTCAGGTAATTCCAGGAATTTCTGGTAAACAAGTCGAACCGCTCACTCATCTGAGAATGACTGTTTTAATCAGGAAGTCTGCTCCTATTTAGCTGCTCAGTTCAGAGAAAAAGCCCCCACTATTGAGCATTGGTCCAGTGTTAGCAGCATTTTTGTTTCTTAAATTACTTTGTGAAACAATTTGAGACTGAAAGCTCCAGTAGTAGTATTAATTTGTACTTGGCTTATTTGCTTTGTCTAATCCAATTTATACTGGTAGATATGTTATATTAACTAAAAATAGTCATTCACATATCTGTACAGAGCAGTACAACACACAGGGATATTTAGAGTGAGCAATTCAATAGAAATACATGCCTTTGGATTGTAGGAGGGGGGGTAAAAAGGAATCCTCTGACAACACTGGGAAAGGCACAAATGCCGCACAGACCTGGTGGGATTTAAACCTATGTCAAAACCCACAGTCTAAGAACTGAGGCACTATCACTATCCTCTGTTCCATTGTGCTGCCTGATTGTCATAGTGTTCAGTTTATACCATTGGGCCTTAAATCTGCTGTTTGAGTAAAAACTGGCATTTCAGTCAGTTTTAATAACCTTAGTCCATGGTTTCACCAACACAGATTAGAAGTAATTTGATTAGATAACTTCAGGATGGTACAGAGGCCTACATCTCTAGAACAGAAGCCTTATCTAGCTTGGATTCCTTTCATGCAACCCACTCATGGATTGAATGCAGCTCAGGTCACTAGATAATCCTTTCTGAATGTCAGGTTAATTGAGGTTCAGGTTAACTGATGTTCAGCTATGGTGCTTATTTTTTGGAGGAGGATTTCGGTGGTGTACTGAGGTGCAGAAGCAATAAAATGCTTTTAAACATGTAACATGGTGTTTCTCAATGGAGCAGTGAGCTTCCTGCTGTCTGCTGTGTTCCTGCTCCATTGTCTGTCTTACTCACTCTTCACACGCACCGCTGGATGGTAACGATGATGGAGATGTCGTCTTGGTGGAATTCAGTGCGTTACAGTGGTTCATCTTTATCAGAAGGCTGCTTGTTCCTAAGACTGGGCCAGATGATATCGATGTTGGATAATATGTCTGACCCCCCTATCGAGTACTCGTGGTCTTCATTGATGGAGTCTTTTGTGACTGATCATGTAAAAGGAGGAGCCATAATTGTTACTGTATAAAAAAAAAAAAAATTCTAAACATGAGTGCACATGATGGAAAATTTCAAAAGGCAGTCATGTTTGCCAAGAACTGAGACACTTGGTACTTACGCTGCTTTGGATGATGTGTGCTTTTGACTACCTTCAGCTGTGATTGGGATTTTTCGACCGTTCAGTGGAAAATATATTGTTTATTTATAGGAGGCATGAGTTAAAGAACCCACTGTAATCGGTTCCCATTAACCTGGTATTATTTGTCTTGGATGCACATGACACCAGCAGCTGTGTTCAGTCGGGACATGTTAATGTGATATAAGCCATGAGACACCCTGGTAAACTGGAGCACTTTGCTGTCACCTTTCTCACCATATGGTTAAAATATGGGGAAATGAAATGTTGAATATTTGTACATTTATTGTTAATCTGCATTCTGGTAGGTATGTGGGGATACTACAGCTTTAAATTTATTAATTTTTTTCCCCCTTCTTTTAGGAACTGCTGAGCAAATATTTAATTGCTAATGCCACAAATGCTGAAAGCCAAGTCTTCTATTTAAAGATGAAGGGGGACTACTACAGGTACCTTGCAGAAGTTGCCACTGGTCAGGATAAAAAAGGTAAGGTGCTTTCACTTTGTTGGGGTGATATTAGTTTTTTTCCCTTCTTTTCTCACTTTTTTTTGAGTTGGTGGGAAAATAGCATTTTGTTGTTTATAAATCTGGAGGTTTGTGCTGAGAGACAGTTCTGTGAAGAATGGCTACTGTTCCAGCCAGTGGACCACATTAAGAAAATTGACAAAAGGAAGGAATCTTTTGTGAGTTAGTAGATCACAGTTAATCTGGGGTTTGCATCATAAAACTGGGACAAATGTAGTCTAATTCTGGCAGTTTTGGTATTTCTGATGGAAGTCTGAGGTGCAAGAGGCCATGTATGGGGTCACACTGACTGTTGTGAAAAGTGACAAAGCTTGGTTTAGTAAAGTCATGGGTGCCAGACCTGTTAGGTTTAAGGAATTAGTCTTCAGCCTCCCAGAAGCTGAATGTAATGTACCTTCACAGTCAGCAGGGAAATTACAATAACTTGGGAAGTTTTTTTTTTTAAACCTAAGTGCTTGTCAGAAACTGGATGGATGGTATCTTTGATGTGGTCCCATTTAAGTAACTGTACTGATTTTGAACAATTGTCATCAGGGTGCTTTACTCTGATGTGTAACAGCCACTTCAAAGGTTGAAGTCAGTTGTACCTTAACAAAATGAAATTTGGTTCAGGGTCTGTAAATGTCTTTTACGTGACAAAAAATAGCCATTGGATCATGACCACTGTTTCTCTAGTGATGGGGTTCTGGTGACTTGTATATTCTATTCTATTTATTTATTTATTTCCCTTGATTCTCTTAACTCTTATAGGATGATTGTAGGCTTGCAAACATGGTAGTGTTGCCATAAATAGCAGAAACCCTGTTGTGTTCGTGTTTAGTGTGGTTGGTTGTACAAATTGAATGAATTATTTTGGTAAATGGAAATTTAATTATTTAATCATGGAAAATGTGATATTAAGGGTTTTCTTACAGAATTATGTTAAATTTGACAATATTGTTGTTTTTGTGACTGCTACACACATGCTCACAGCTTTATTTACCAAGCCTGATGTCTGATTCTCATAACATTCAATGAAGAACATAATCAGCAAAGAGAGCCTACAGCTTTCCCAGTGAGTCGAGCTGTGCCTCAGCCCTGCTTAACCCTGCTTTCATCTACTCCAGGATGAACACTGGATGTGTGTCATGATACAGGTGGTGACAAGGGAACATTGCATGGTCCACACTGGATGGATACTTTAAGAGTTGGAGACATTGAAATGTGCTACATGACTTCTTTTCAACACAAAGGAATTGAAATACTTTTGACAAATTTCTTTAAATTATATCCACCATGATTATTTTGTTGCTTAGCCACTACTTTTATTCAGAGCATCTTAGTTTTTACCATTCTTTGCAGCTGAATATTTTATTGGAGGAAGAGCAATTGGATACCTTATTCATAAGTGCTGTACAGTCCCTTATGGAATTTGAGCAAGCAATGTTAAGGTTGCATATGTTTCCTTGAACCCAGTGCCGTCTGCAACCCCTGTTGAAGGTTATTGCATAAAGTAAGGTGAACTTGATAATTGTAGTTGGTGTTTGTTCCTTTTCTTCCCTGCCTAACAGCTACCATAGAGAACTCTCAGGAAGCATACCAGCAAGCATTTGATATCAGCAAGAGGGAGATGCAGCCCACGCATCCCATCCGCCTGGGTCTTGCTCTCAACTTCTCAGTCTTCTTCTATGAGATCCTCAACTCCCCAGAGCAGGCTTGCACACTGGCAAAGCAGGTTGGGAGCCCAAAATCCTGTGTGTTTGCACGGGGCTTTGTCCGGATGACCTTTTTCCGGTCTGTTAGTTTAATTTGCAAATGGATGACATGCAAAGTGCAGTGTGGCTGGATAAACTGAAACATGAAAATTAGTTGGGTTGTACTACGCAGACAAAGCAGGTTACCTGCTCCACATTGTAGAATTGTAATTTTAGTAGGGGGGGAATTCAACTGTCTGGTCATTCAGAAATGTTTGTTTTTTTTTTTTTAATGTTGAGCCCCGTATGTGGTCTGGTTAATGTAAATCAGGCTGAATTTTTTTTTGTGTGTGTGTGCGATTTTCCTTTTGGTTTGCAGGCTTTTGATGAGGCTATTGCTGAGCTTGATACACTGAATGAAGATTCATACAAAGACAGCACTCTAATCATGCAGCTGCTTAGAGACAACCTGACAGTTAGTACCCTTTTTATAAATTATATATGTTTTGTGTGTGTGTGTGTGTGTGTGTGTGTGTTATATATATATAAACACACGTATACTGCATTATCTGAGTGTTATTTGTTCCTAAAATGGCTTGAATACTGCAAACTCAAATTGGGAAGCCATTTCAATTATTTATGAGGAAAACTTTGATTCATTTTGGGTTTATCCAAGAAACCCCAATTTCCCCCAAATATCCCAGTCACTCTGAAATACCCATTTCAGTGTGATAAAGAAGACTATAAACACCAGTAACCTAATTAACAAACAGCAAAGTGAGGTAATTAATATGGATTTTTGTGTTTATATGCAGTTACTTTTATTTAGTATCATTATGTTGTGTTTCTTGTTATAATTAGTAATAGGAATGGACCAATATAAAATGGGAAAAACAATATAATTTACTTACTGTAATGGGCTGTTACTGTAAAGGGTTGTTAATGGGCTACTTACCGACTAAACAGAAGTGAACAAAATCATGAAAGTGAAAACTGCCTTTGAACATGGGTCACACGAGGCAAAGCCTGGGAATACAGATGCAGTGCTGCCATGTGGCTTACAATTTTGAATATATCGCTGATGTTTTTCAGCTGCACTTAGATGGTACTTTTTTGTGTTGGGTCCTCTCAACTCAGATACTGAGTCAGGTATTGATGTATACTGCTTGTTCTATCAGCAATTAGAAAACTGGGACCTTGAATAGCAGTGTGACAAAGTATTTAATTTGATTATCCAAACTGTCAGCATATTGCACATCTAGCAGAGCTACATGAATTTCATTAATATATACACCCTGTTTGAAATTGAGATTTTATATGTGAAAATTTAAACTCTGTGTGTGTGAGATAGAGCGAGAAACATGAGTAGCTTTGCTAGTGGGTTTATACAAAATTACATCCAGTAGTTGCAGCTGGGTGTTTTATTAGACCAATTCAGGGTAAGGGACTTTCATAAGGCTACTATAGCAGCACCAAATCACCAAAGAGTGAGGTTTGAACTGTCTGGTGTGTTGTGTGTCCTGAACTGAACTGCTCCACTGTCTGCCCTTAGTAACTGTTCTAATCCCCCCCTTCCAGTTATGGACATCTGACAACACGGCGGATGAAGGAGAGGGTGGAGATGGAGGAGAGAACTAACCAGATGCAGCCGGATATCTCCCATAGCGAGAAAGAAAATAAAAATAACAAAAAAAAAAACCTTTTTACACGTCTCCATTCCTTATTGTTCCACAGATTCTTCTAGCAATGAAAATCAATCATTACAGAAGAGCTGTGTATGGAATTTCAAATCATAGTCTTTTCACATTGCAGCTTTTGGGAAGAAACTAAATTGAAACAAACCTGCGTTCCTTGGTTTTGTGTTTGTCCTAGCCTTCCGTACGTGCAGTCTGCAGTGGAGAAGTATTAATGTGGCTTCAATTTGTATTGATATTAACTTAAAATTTCAGTAGGAAAGTGGCATCGTAAGACCTGCTTGTACCTACAGGTGAGCTTTTTAAGTTACATTTGAAATGTCAGTGCAGAAAATGAATAGTCCAGTGGTGGAGGTGAGTTGTTAAATTGACCCACAGGAGGGTGTTCCTCCTGACCTGTGTCATCCCCCTCTTGGACCTCAAAAGGTTGTCTGGTGGTTACAGAAGTAGCCATTGGTGAGAAATTGCTCCCCTCCACTGACCAACGTCAATTAGGTTCTGGTCAAGGGTGTTGTTGGTTTCAGCATCTAAAAGCAGCACCCTTCTGTCTCATTCTTCACCAGTTAAATAATTGTCTTGCCTTTCTAGCATGCCAGTCTTATGGTAAATAAAGTGACTGTTTCTGAAAAACCAAAAATAAAGACAAGAAAATCAAACATTCTTGTCTTTATAAAACACTTTGAAACAGGAAATGCTGTACAAAAGTGTTGAAGTTGGCATGTTTTTTTTTTTTTTTTTTTTTTCTTTTCTCTCCTTCCTCCTCCTCCCCCCCCCTTCCTCTCCCCTCCTTTCCATGCGGGTTGAAACACGTACGAGGGTTTTTGGTCAGTCCAGGGACTGTCGTTACAGATCGGGACCACTGTCGTGTTTGCTAGTCCTCAACTGTAGTCCCCCAAAAGCTTTGTGAAAACGTATAATGCCCTCTGTAACAGCTACAAACCATGAATAAAAACCACATTTTATAAACCTGGAAAATGACCTTGTCTGAGTTTTATTGCAGTTTTTTTTTCCTATAGCTTTTTTTTGGTCTCTATCAGTCATATTTTTCAATAGTGACCACATTAGTCTTTCATAATCCTTAAATGCCAATTTTGTATTTAACTAACTCCATTATTGCAGCCCCAGTAATTTTTAATGCAAATGTAGCAGTAATTTGTGAAATGTGATTTGATTTACAGTAGAATAGGATTAAAAGTACACAATTAGACTATTATCTGATGTTTTTGTAATGCACACCATCATATTTTTGGTGTACTGCAAGAACTTCAAAGTAAATAATGCTATATATCTAAAAATGACAAACTTTTCAAAGCAATACTTTATAGAATTTAGATTTTAGTGTAAACCCTTTAAGGAGGTTAGTTCCCTTTTAGGAAAAAAAATTTATATTAGCAAAAATAGTTTATATTCTGTCAGTAACCTTCATATAACCTCCTGAAACCTGGCAAAATGTTTTGAGATGCAACATATTTATGGACAAGCCTCGCCCACAGAGATGGGCATCATTTTAAGACATAAACTATCCTCCATAAGGTGCATTAGGACTCAGAAATATAACATATAAAGTTTGGGAGAAACATGTAAAAATGTATGGCTGTCTATTAAGAGGATAAAGTTTATTTTCTTTACCACATTTCTGTTTATCTGCCTTGACGTGTCCTGTCGTGTTACACTGTGTTGGGTGTTAATATTTACACACAGTCCATGGGTCTTAAGTGAACCGCTATTTCTAGCGAAGCTGTATGTCATTAAGCTTTTACACCGTATAATCAACATGTCATGTTATAACACATTAACAAATTACCCAAAACAATTATGTATTATAATAATACTGGTACTTAGCATCGTAGTTTCACTCACCATTCCCGCTTTCCTCTCAGCAGCGCCCCCTTGCTGGCGGAAGGAAAACTTTGAAAAGCCCTCCAGATGAAATGGGGAAAAAATAAAGAAAAAATGGAAAATAGCAAAAAAAGGATTACGCTAAACAGGTTACAGGGGGTCCTTCGCCCTAAATGGCAACAACTGAGACGAGTAAATAAAATATATTTAAAATCATTTTTAAAAACTTTTAAGTGACTCAAAACTGGTGGCATTTATCTATATGGATATACTGTACATATAATGAAAATATTAGAGGGATGTAGTAACAGTAGAATACATTTAGTGATTTAGCTATTACTTTTCTCAAATAAAGGAATTGGAATACTTGGACTGTATAGAACGGGGTAATCTTTCATCAGAACAATTTAGGGTCAATACCGAAGGACAATAGGGCAGGAGGTGAGATTCGAACCTGCGACCTCCAAATTTAGAGGCATTATATTGATTTAATCGAACGTGCATGTGCACATCTCAAGCCCATGCCGTTTTGCCTTCACAGACGTCTTCCTGGAAATAAACATTTTTGGGAACGTTTTAATTTGACGTCCAACGCCGCGGAGTGTAAAACCGCGACGGTCCCTTTGCCCCCCTCGCGGTCAATGTACTTCCGGGTATGGGCGGCTACTATGAGCTGCACGATAGCGCCGCGGCGGATGATTTCTGATTTTTAAACGCGAACCGGGTCGGCTTATCCGTTATGAAGAAAAACTGTAATACATAATTTCGTATGTTTATCTTCGAATGCTACGAATATCCGTCTGTTTCTAACTTAAGTTGAAACTTCTGTCTTGCTCACTTTAGTCATTAGCCGCTAGCTGTTAGCTAACCAGCTGCGTTCACTTAGGCGTTGATGTTTCCTCCGAGATCAGGCGGCTTTTAGTGGTTCTTTCACGGGGGTTCGGACCCCTCTGTCACGATGAGGGCCCTTCCTCTCATTGCTGCCCTTTTCTTTCTTACACCCAGCGACTGTGCGGTGAAGCCGTCGAAGACGGAGTCGGAGGAGCCGATGCTCGGTGAGTAACCGGCGGACTTCCTCTCCTGTCACCGACAGGTCGGAACTGCCCATGAATGAAATTCACCGCAGTTATAAATGTTTAAAAATACGTTAATATCGGAACTGTGCTGCTAATGAACTAAGATATTTGAGAGCCTGAGTTTTCATTCCAGTTTTGCCCAGATAACAGGGTGCGCATATATGTTTTACTCATTGTTTCCTGTAACGTGTGAGAACACAAAACATGGTTGTCTGAGAATGAAAGGAAAGTTTAATTTGACAATTTAACGTCTGCATTATCATAGATTCATTGTGTTCCTAACCTGGCACTTTGGGGTCAGTAAGGGGTTGTTTTTTGAATTGTTTATTCATCATATAAATCATAATGATTTATGGGTAATATTGACGTTAAAGCTGCTACCTCTGCAGTCAGGCTGCAGGATTGAATCCCACCTCCTGCTGTTGTGTCCTTGATAAGGTATTTCATCTAAACTGGTCCAGTAAAAAAAGATCCAGCTGTATAAATGGACAAATGATTGTAAATAGCTTGATAGTGTAAGTCACTTTGGAGAAGTGCCTTAGGTAAATAAAAACATATGAAGTACTGTATAGTGATGTATGGTCATGTAGTCATGAATCACAGGAGGTGGAGTGTTTAGAGAAAGTCCCATGTTCAAATCCCTACTCCTGCTGTTGTACCCTTGATACTTAAAAAGTACCCCGCTATGTACATGTGAAAATTATAGCTTAGCATACAAACCTAACTATCATTGTACAGTAAGTCATGTTGGAGAAAAGTATCCAGTCAGTTAATAATTACTAACAGTCCCATGGTTGTGGGTTCCAATCTGGCTGTCTACCATTTGTATCCTTATTCTTCCCAGGATGGTCTCCAGATTTCTGTAATCCTGTTCAGACAAGCTGTTGGAGTGAGTGAGTGTGTGAATGAATAAGTTAGGGCCCTTTGCATGAATGTTGAAATTTTTTCATCTCGAACTATCTCCCCCCCCCCCCCCCGGGACTCTTGGTACAGGTTTTCAAAGGTTTGACTGACTCTTGCGGTAACCTTTTTTAAAAACATCGTATTTCTAAAATTGATAGACTATTTGTTTCCGTTTTGCCGAACCCCCACTTCTGTTTGGGTTAATTTAAGACATTTAAGTTTATTGTGTTTCAAACTTAAATAAAATCTTTAGATTTATTTATTTATTTATTTTTCCGCATCACTGTGGAAAGAGCGTGAAGCAGTTGCAAGTGGTTAGTGGTCACATAGATAGTGATCAACACCTTTTGTCTTTTACTTTTCAGACTGCAGGTTTGAATCTACACGTCTGCTGTAGTACCATTGATCGCATTACTTACCTGAATTGATACAGTAAGAATACACTGCTGTATAGGTGGGCACCTCATTATAATGTTGAATATGTAATGTTTGCAGTGTAAGTTCTCTTGGACTGAGCAGTTAAGGAAATGATGATGATAATAATAATAAGAATATATGAAGTTGAATAGCTATATCCAACACAATTGTCTACTGATTACAACCTCTAGTCAGTATATGTGTGAAAATAAGTCCTTTTTACCCTGTTATCCTTTGTATGCTCTTTCACACACCTTTCCCTGCTGTCCCAAACCCTTCAAAGGTTTAGGTAGGACCCTGTAAGCTTTTTTTTTTTTTTTTTTTTTTTTTGTAATGAGGAAAATATGACGTTCGGTGCTGTTTAGAGTGCAGCCCTGCAGCTCTTTGCTCACACAGAGGACAGAGGACCTTGCAGGCATCTCCAAAGCAATAAAATCAGTGGACAGTGTCCTTCTCTGTACTGAGAGACTGTGTGGGTGACGTCGAGGTGTTACTCATATCACAAAGTTGTTTAGATTTTACCCGCTCAGCATCTGTTGTGTTGTAAATAAAAAGCTGTATGAAACTACTACTTGTTGGTTTTGTTTCTGAGATACAAACATATCAGTTGCGCCTCTCTCTTGACTTTGTTTCTTACTGGCTGGCAGTGGTTTTGGGAGCTAAAGTTCACATGAATTTGCATGGCTGTCAGTTCGACACACGCAGTCAAATTAGGTGCCACTAAATAGCCGGGGAGGTAGCGGTCGGTTCCTGGCTCACATACCTGCTCCTGTTACAGTACCCTTGGTCAATGTACTTACCCTGAATCAATACAGTAAGAGTACCCTGCTGTATACTTGGATATTCATTGTAATGTATTTTAAGTCACCTTGAGCGAAGAAACTAGTTAATAAAGGTTAATACAGGTCCACAATCCCTTGGGACTAGATGCATTTTGAAATTCAGATTTTTTTTTTTTTTTTGGATTTCAGAATATATTATATTATATTGCATATCGTATATTGCATAACACCTCCAGTGGTGACTGATCCAACACTCCATAATCAAACACATTAATATTTTTTGGTGACACGAATATTTACACTCGCCTTCGGTTTTCATTTCTTCTAGTTGGTTTCCTGACCAGCCATCCAGTCAGTGGCACATGGTCTCCTTGTTGTCGAATCCACTCAATCAGCACATGTTGAACGTCTTCATTTTTTGCCCTATGAAATGTTTTCCTCTTTTTCATTATTTTTTGGTCATCGCTGTAAAACTTCAACAGCTTGTTTTTTTTGTTTCTTTAAGTCATATATAGTGGATGTTCCCCACATCTCATTCTTCAGTAAGACACCTCACAGACACACCACCATTATGTTTCTGCAGTAACCCCACTTTCTGCGTTGTTGACGACAGATGTTTCCTTTTCTTTTTCTCACTGTTGCCTATAGGGGCATCTTAATGCTTTTTGACATTTTCACAGTAATGACATTAGGTTCTTGCCCCAAACTTAGGAAAAAATGGGTTTTCAGAGCTTTTTGGATTTCAGAATTGCAAATAAGGATTGTGAACCTGTGGTAGTAAATGTGCCAAATGCAATTCATGGAAACACACAGTTGCCATGAGCTGACATCAACTCAGCAGCACTTAATGACCACCACAATAGTAAATGTGAAAATTACATTATTATACCTTGCATAATTTTTAAAATGCTTTAAAAAAGCTTATTTGTGCTTTATTCTATGGCCAAGCCAGTCAGTGTGGTATTTTCTAAAAGGTTGTAATGAGCTTTAGTATTCGTATATTTTGGTAAACATCTTTGGTTTAGTTTTTTTGCCCTTTTGTATTAGCTGGGCTCCCCGGAGGAAGTCTCACAGAAACGGACACTAAACAAACTTCAGGCCATCCTGAACAATACCTCACACCCTCTGCACACCACACTGACTGCACAAAGGAGCACTTTCAGCAACAGGCTCCTCCAGCTGTGGTGCTTGTTCTAGCAGCTACCATCCTCACACTACCAGGGTGGAGACCTCTGAATGACCTCATAATGATGCTGTCTCTTTATTCAGCCGCTTGTTTATTGGTGACTGGTTCACTTGCTCAGCTATTGATTTTTGATCTCTGTTTTAGTCACTGTATACAGTGACTTGTCAGTTTATTAGGCACACACCCGCCACCTTCATATTGTACATTCCAACAAGTCATACCAGACCAGCAGTTTTTTGTTGAGTTGAGCATTGCGATGGGCAGAACTTGTAACTTTAGTGACCGAATGTGGGATAGTTGTTGACACTAGGTGTGTCGGTTGTAGCATCTTCCATATGGCTTTCATCTTGGCCTTTTCATACAGAACTGTTTCAAGGGTTTACTGAGAATGGTATGAAAAAAGTACCAGCAATCTGGTGGATGAAAGCAGATTGGGGTCACGGGTCAAAGGAGAGTGGTGAGAATCATATAAGCAACAGAAGGGCCATAACCAGGCAATGAATAAATTGACCCCATGGTTGCAGAATGATGCATTCATAGCAATCCCAGATGCACGGGGGATGAACTGATTGTGAACCCAGACCTGGGCAGTGACTCCCTCATATTCCTGTATACGTGCTCATTATGCTAACATTTTTCAGAGCCCCTCCGTGATATGCTGTCCGACTTCGAGGTGCTTTCCATGTCCAATCTGCGGCAGCACTCTGTCAGAAAGAGGGACGTTGCTGCTGCGTCCCAGATTGAACGGATGTTCAGCTTCTCTGCTCTCAACAGGTAAAGCATCAGCATCCTGTGAACACCTTGGAAAAACAGGTCCTGCAAGCTATGAAAAATCCACTTTAAGTAACTCCACTTTAAACACTGGTTTATCAGTATTTGAATTTGTTTATTTCAGAGAAACCACCATCACCACCTGTCATTATTGATGATGGTGATAGTGGTAGTCATCACCATCACAGTCATCATTTATTGCTTCTCCTGCTGTCCCGTACTGTCTTATTTGGTCTCATATTGTGGAATAAAATAAATCCATAAGTGGGTTTGTTCAGTGTTTGTTTCTGGTATGAACAGCTGCCAAAGAAAATAAACAAGTAAATGTACTTAGAGGTTGTTAATGGTGATATCCCATAATTTTATCTCAAACCATGAATTTTTGACACATGTGGCACCATTTCAGACCCTTTTAACTGTACTATAGCAAAAGTTGCATCTTCCCTCTTCATTTCAGGCATTTTAACCTGTACTTGACGACTAACCGAGAGCTGTTCACCAAAGACTTCAAAGCCGTTTTTCTAGACGGCAAGGGGAAGGAGCTCGAGTATGAGGTCCAGATGCAGAACTTCTTCAGTGGACATGTTGTAGGTGAGGTTCTCTCTGATGGTGCAGGGCTGTGAAGGCAGAGGTTGATGGTCTGCCTGTGTCACAGATGAAACTCAAAAGATGGTTCATTGCCATGGTAACAAAGCACCCAACATCAGCCTTTCTTGTGTTTAAAGGGGAGGAGCATTCCCGTGTGCAGGCACACATAGATGGCAACGAATTCTCAGCACACATTCTGACCGATGAAGCAGAGTACAACATAGAGGTATCATTTGTAAATGAAGGTTTTTTGGGAATTTGAATTTAATGGGTCTAAGACAATCAAAATCCAAGTTCCAACTCCAAGATGTACTGTAGCTTCAGTAGTATTCTAACCTGTGTTAGTGTTTTGGTGGTTGATAAGATTATCAGAAAAAATAGCTTTGATTTAATTTACTATTTGTTGACTGGAGTAAATGGAGAGAATGAATCGTATTTCAGTAGACCATTCTTGAAGCTGTGATAAATGAAGTCGATTACTTGCCCGCTTTCCCAATGCTCTCGTCAGCCTCTGTGGAGGTTTACCAGGACACCCTGGGATGACAGGCTGCTCATCTACCGCTCAGAGGACATCAAGAACATAAGCCGGCTCTCCTTGCCGAAGGTGTGTGGCTATGTCAAGGCAAAGGCCCAAGACCTGGTGCCGGAGTGGGTACCTGAGACTGAGAGCCAGGAGAAGGGAGAAGGTGAGCGTGTGGAAGGGGAAGGGACATGGGCCAAGGTTCAGAAAGGAGTTTGTATTGCATTTGTGCATTTGTAATTTTGGATTTTGGAGCGGTTGTGACAGAGGTAATCTGGGCTTTGGGAATAATACTGGTGCTCGTACTCAGGACGCAAGGAAGGAAAAGAATGGTTGTATTTTATATCATTATGAATTTGTTCCTCTTCAGAAAGTATTCAGTCTTTCAGTCCCAGATGTCTTATGTAGCGGAAGTCAGTCATAAGAAAAATGCAGGGAAGAAATATGCTGAACCTTTGACAGCTGTTCAGAGCAAAACTGACTACAGCTTGGCCGTCTCAGGGCACCTCCACAGGGAGAAGAGGCAGACCCACAACCACAAGAAGAACACGTGCCCCCTGCTGCTGGTGGCAGACTACCGCTTCTTCCAACACATGGGCCGCAGAGAGGAAAGCACAACCCTCAACTACCTGGTGAGAAATGATCACAAGCAAAGTCCCTAATGAATTGCACGACCCGAGCTTGGGAGAACCTTGCTTTCCATTGTTTTGTTTTTTTCCCTTTCTTTCTTTTAAGTGTTTTGTTTTAAATTATGACACCCCATTTTGTGTTGGGTCATGGCTGGTTTAAGGAAGGCACTTTGTCACCACTGTGCTTTTATGTCCTCTTTAAACCTGCATTTTTAAGTTCATGGTCTGCCCTGCTTGTTCCAGATCGAGCTGATAGATCGCGTGGATGACATCTACAGGAACACTTCCTGGGACGACGAGTTCAAAGGATACGGTGTACAGATCCAGCAGGTGTGCAATGTGTTAGCAGATGGGCATTCAGAGGTGTCCCCTGGGTCGCTTAAAATGAAGGACTGACACTTAATGCATTAATGCCCTGATGCCCTTTCCTTATTCACTTTGAATACCATTAATGATAATTTTTAAATTGCTAGCACTTGTTTAAGATTGCAAAACAATTAACTTGCATCATAATTGAAATGAATTTTAGAAAATTGTTTCAGATATTTGGTGCTTTTAGGACTTTAGTAAATGACACCGTTTCACTTGTTTGGTATTGTGTATTTACATTTGTCCTGAATTACTGTTTGTGTCAGTAAATTGTTGTGAGCCTGTTTTGTTGTTGTTAAATGGATGTATGAATAAGTGGCTATTTGTGTTTCTCAAATTATCTGGTGTGAATATACAGCTGAATGTTTTTTGCTTGGCCTTTAGATTATCATCAACAAGGAGCCCACCCGTGTCCCACCAGGAGTTGCCCACTACAACATGGATGGCAGTCCGGTGAAGAACAAGGATGTGTGGGATGTGAAAAAGCTCTTGGAGGTAAGAGGAAGCACGTGCAGGGTGTTGAGCAGGTCTTTAACCATTCCTCTGTGCTGGAGCAGAATGTATTATTATTTTAATGTGTTTATGCACCTGTCTTCAAAACATTCCTGGGTCTCATCCGTACCTTTTACCGTTACCACTAAAATAACCATTCTGCTCCCTTACTAGTACTTATACAGAGGCCTACCACCCTTTAATTGTAGAAAATCCCCTAAACTTGTTTTTCTCTGTACCGCTCCAGCAATTCAGCACTGACATTGCGAACAACGCCTCCGACGTGTGTCTGGCTCACCTCTTCACCTACCAGGACTTTGATGAGGGCACATTGGGCTTGGCCTATGTAGCCCCCCCGAAGCCCAATCACCTGGGCGGCCTCTGTCCTACCCGTCAGTCCTTTACAAAATGCCGGGGCTGCTGCTGTTACAGTTACAGTTGTAGAACTATTCTATACATGATGTTTACATCTATTAAATAGATTTTTTTTCTTATGTGTTCCAGCATATTATCCAATGGCAACCAAGAAGCGCATTTATCTGAACACTGGTTTGACTAGTACCAAGAATTATGGAAAAACCATTCTCACTAAGGTCAGTGCACCAGCATGTCTTTAAGGTTCCTTTGAAGAGAGAACTAGGCTGTTGTTAAAAACTTTCTTCCTGGGCAGGAGGCCGACTTGGTGACCACTCACGAGTTGGGCCACAACTTCGGAGCAGAGCATGACCCTGACAACATTCCCCACTGTGCTCCCAGTGACGACAGTGGCGGGAAATATGTCATGTATCCCATTGCAGTGAGCGGAGACCACGTCAACAACAAGGTGCGTCTCTCTCTGATTTTCAAATAGTGTTTTTGTTTTTTCTGGTTACCCTGTAGGATAAATTCTACAATGAAGGCGATGAATTTTTTGTTTATTTTTTTTTTTTTGGAGACTTTCTTGAACACCCTTGTCGGTCTTCCTCCTCAGCGTTTCTCCAACTGTAGCAAGATCTCAATCGGGAAGACACTGAGGTACAAAGCCCCTCAGTGCTTCAGGGAGAGAGACAGCAAGGTGTGTGGGAACTCACGTGTGGAGGACGGAGAGGATTGTGACCCTGGCCTGCTCCACCTGAACGATGACCCCTGCTGCACCTCCACCTGCCAGTTCAGGCCGGGTGTCAATTGCAGGTAACGGCAACATTGCTGAGCTGCTGCTTCCACATCTCACAGTAGAGGTGGACTGGAGGAAAGTTTCACATTTGCTAACAGTGTTTCTGTGCACCTAGTGACCGAAACAGCCCTTGCTGCAAGAACTGCTACTTTGAGAAAGCAGGGAAGGTCTGTCAGGAGTCCATCAATGCCACCTGTAAAGGGGAGTCGAAATGCACAGGTGGGTCTAAGGACTGACCATGAGACAGATGGTTTCATGTGTTAGACAAACTAATATTTTTTTGTCTGTTAATCCCTGTAGATCTTATTAAACTTTAGCCACCATAATTAACTAGTGTTTGTATTCCTGATATTCAGTCTCCTTTAGGGAAAAACGTCAAAGATGGATTGTTGTTACACTGAAGTTAGTCGCAGAACTTTAATATTCTTGAGGACGTCCTTGTTACCCAGGCTCCAGCCATTCATGCCCACCCCCGGTCAGTGCCGCCGATAACACGATCTGCGTCGATATGGGCCGCTGTCGCGACGGCGAATGCATTCCTTTCTGCCAGGCAATCAAGAACCTCTCTCCTTGTGCTTGTAACGGTGAGCTGTACCCGAGCGTGCGTGCGCGCGCGCGCGCACACACACACACACACTCTTCTGTGGGCTCTGTGAGGGCTTCCTTTGTGTCAGAACTCGTTTCTGTAACTCCAAGTGGCTGTCAGGTGCCCTGATCTGACCTCCTCTGTCACCACTCCATAATTGCAGAGACTGACGACTCCTGTAAGGTCTGCTGCCGAAACAGCAGCGGGGTGTGCGCCCCCATCAAGACGAATGGAGAATTCCTGTACCTGCGCAAGGGGAAGCCGTGCACTGTGGGCTTCTGCGACGAGGGAGTGAGTGACCTCCCGTTCACATAAGTAGTCGCACTAGGAGAGGAGCTGAGGAGCTGTGTGGTCGACGGTGCATTTAGACGGAGGGAAAATGTGACCATTTACATGGAGGCATTTGCTTGTCTTTCAGGGCAAGTGCATGAAACAGGTCCAGGATGTCATTGAAAGACTGTGGGACTTTATCGATAAACTGGATATCAACACTTTTGGTGAGCAAAGTGTAGAAAATGTCCACAAAATGTTTTTATAACGTACTTAATGGTCCTGTTTGTATTTCTGTCATTCAGTTACATTATGCATCGGTACAACAGCAGGATTCTTCTTGGTAGTTCAACCTGTTGCTCGTAAATCACTAATCTAGTGCTGTAATGGCTGTCCATAACTTGGTGGGAGAAAATTAGTCAAATAGTGTTGATAGTTGTGATAACCGTTCCTGACTACAGTTCCACCCTCACCTTCGACAGGGAAGTTCTTGGCAGACAACATAGTGGGCTCTGTGGTGGTTTTCTCCCTCCTCTTCTGGATTCCACTGAGCATCCTGGTACATTGTGTGGTAGGTCATCACAAGGCCACCTCAGCAGGACGGGAGCAGTCCGCTACGGCCACAATAGCCATTTTTGGTTACACAGTCAGTGATTTATTTACCATTGACACTGGTGTTTCTTGTGTTTTAGGATAAAAATCTTGATAAGGAGTATGAGGAGAGCAACAAGTTCTACCCCAGTGTAAGTACCAACATTTCCTTTTTGTTCCACATCTGCCTCAGACATGGCAATTAAGTCTTTTACTTCAAGTCGTGTAGAAATGATGAGGTTGGTAGTAGAGAAGCGACTCGATCCACTGCAGTTTGGCCAGAGGAAATGGTTAAAGTGCAGCAGAAATACTCAGTAATGACCCTGTTCATCACTGTCTGCTTTGGCCTTCATGGAACTGCAGCAGATGTTGGAGGTGTGTAGTAGAACTCTGTCTGCAGGTGAGTGCTGTGTGTAGCGTCACTGTGAGCCGTGCAACACAGTGCGTCGGTGGAAACGTGGAGTGTCACAGTGCGTCTTTACGTGTGACATGAAAACTCCAACTCCCAATGCAAGCGTCTTACTGGCTCTGTTCCCCAACAGAACGCGGAGATGCTGAGCAGCCTGGACTCGGTCCCCGTGCGCATCGTCAGGCCCCCGCCACCCGTGCTGTTGGCGGCTCGCCTCCAGCCCCAGCAGCAGCCGCTGAGCACAAGCACTCCGCCCCTCGCCCCTGCCCTTACCCCGGCCGGCGGCGGGCCCAAGCAGGAGCCACTGCGAATGGCCACCATCCAGGAGGACCCCAGCTCCGACTCTCATCTGGACGAGGACGGGCTGGAGGACGAGTTCCCTCCCAGCAGCGCCGCCAACAAATCCTTCGAGGATCTGACGGAACAGCCGCCAACGCGCAGCGAAAAGGCCCTGGCCTTCCGGCTGAAGAGGCAGGCGCGCATTGACAGCAAGGAGACCGAGTGCTGAATGCGTGGGAAGCGTGGGTGAGGAGCACTGAGGTGCACAGCGTTAAACTGGACTTGATGTGGCGTGCGGGCTGCCATGATGTGCATAGTTCAAATGTAGATGCAAATATTATGCAAGTTTTTTTTTTTTTTAAAAAGAAAATATCAGTTTGTCGTCGTGTTCTGGTTGTGCTGTAATGCCAGAGACTGCAGTAAGAAAGTAATGATGCAAAGCAGGTCTAAAAAAAAAAAAAAAAAAAAAAAAACTAATCCAAGGTGCCTTCAGTTGCCGATGTGCAGCAGATTCCCAGCCGTGCTCCCTGACGCAGGCGCCACTGCGATTGTCCGACGTTGTTCTCGTTTAGTTTTTTGGGAATTAAGTGCAAAGCAATCATTTGGACACATCTGTTCAACTTTCACTTTGCTCTACAACTGGCTGCAGCTGGGCTATAAATTCATCTCTAGTGTGGTCCTCAAACATTACATTTGGTTCTGGTTCTACTTTAGCTTTATTTCTCATCCCCAGTCAGTGATGTTTGAATAGTTTACTGGTAGTTACTCTAAAAGCAGCCAAACCCATAAACAGATTAAGTGCTGCAGATAACACACACAATGTCCATATTCATCCAGGTCATTTGAGGCACTGCTCCTGTCAGCCAAGTGTGGGAATATTTTCTGGGGAAAATACTGAAAAGGAGATGGTCCTGGGTTTAGCAGCTCCACTCCCAGCATTCCATAGGCTTATTTAAGCTGCAAGGAAAACCAGATGTGGAATATGCCAGGTTGTTGTCATTGAGGGAATCACGCACTCTCGTCTCTCAGGGAGCTGTAGCAATCAAAAGGAAAAGTTGTGATACTGAGTATTTCAGCACATTTTTGCCTTTCAGGCCAAAAATAATGAACTAGTCTATTTCCGGTTCCTGCCCCAGCCAGGTGTACCAGGAGCCATGCAGGTAAGAGGGATTCACGTTGCAGCTGCTGCATGGAGGTTTTGCACACTTAGTGACAGTTACATGGTAATTACGGTCCCTCCCTATTTTTGTCAAGTGAGCCTTTCTTCTGTATTTATGGCATTGTTTGTATGATACTGAACAATAGCAGGAGTGAATGTACAGAAACAAAGTATGATCTTCACTGTAACTGGGCAGCTGGGGGTGTCAGTGACCTTACTGATATTCAAATTGCATTCAGTTGCAGCTGTATTGTAGGCCACTATTTCTGTTTTTATTCATGGGCTGTTTCTACACACTGACTCTCTTCTGGAAAGTGGAACTCTGTAGTTCACATTACTTTTCGCTAAACTTACGTGGAGACCGTTTAAAAAAAAAAAAATTCTCTTAAAGTATTAAAATTTTGCAGTTGTGCACCTGTTACCCTCAAGCAGGATATTAAGCAATAAGAGGGAATTGTAGCTTCCTGTATGTGTGGCATGAGTTACATTACCAGCTCCTGAGCGGTTCCCCAACTGGATCACTGCCCTGCAGGATGTGATGTTCGTGCGCGATTGCAGGGTTCGTTCAGTGTTTCGTGTGAGTATTATGTTGTATTCACGTTAAAAAAAAGCTTTGATTAAATGGACATACAATGACAATCACATCCTGGATCTTGTTTTAACGAGTGCCAATGGAAATGTTGAACAACTGTTTTTATATTATTCCTACAGAAAGAAAGTATTTAAAACAAGTGGCTTTGCTGTAGTTTACCAGTTCTCTTCCTGAACCATGGCTCTCTGTCCTGGTGGACCACTGAGTACAGATTTGACAAACTGGTCTTAATTGTGCTGTTTGTTAAACTGTGAGCTACACAAGCACAGTACACTTGGAGAGAAGTAGCAGATGTATTTTGCCCCCACCTATGTTTCTTAACTTGTATCTACTTGTGTATGACTGGTAAGTAAGTTAAGACCTACTATACACCATGGTCCTGCAGGGGTCCTCTAAGAGCCGAGCCACCACCCAGGAGAGCGTGAATGCCAGTTACCAGTGCACCTTAAAAATGCTCTGCTCTTCACCGATCCTGGGGGCTGTCACACAGAAGGCTGGCCTCAGGGTCCCTGTTGTCCACATTGCCCCAGTAAGGCAGGATCATCGGCAAGTGGGCAGTCTGCTTCTCCAAGAGAGGCCAGAGATGCTGGGCTACAAACTCATTTCCTCTGGCAGAGAGGTGCAACCCATCAGAGAGGTAGGAGGAGAAATCCTACACAGAGAAGGTACAGAATAACCCACTATGTACAGAATTTTGGACAAAGTCCTTGTCTGTCTCAGTTGCAATATGAAGGCTCAGACCTCACACACATTCCAACAACTCAGCAACCACAGCATTGCACTGAAGTGTGTGTCTCTTCTAATTATTTACACTCAACTTACTGTAACATCCTTCTGCATCAGTGTCCAGAGGTCCAGAACCTCAACCCCACACCGGCTGCCAGTCTGGACACACGCCTGTGCATACTGTCCAGTCGCAGTGTTGAGACGATTGAGGGAAGAACCTAGCGAGAGACGGAACATGATGATGATGATGATGATGATGATCAGAAGGATCTCAACAGCAACACATTTTGTTAGAACACAAAAAGAAAATCCAAAACTGACTCAGTCAATGTATGTGAGAAAATACCTAGTTGGTCCTCTTAATACATGTGTATTTTAGTGTATAAAATACACAAAAATCTCCAAAAGCCTAAATACATTTCTGTTGCATACAGAAAAGGTCCCTGCCATGCCCCTGTCACTACAGTTCTGCTCCACAAGCAGCAGTATGGTGGCACTGGGACATCACAAACACACATCAGTTTAATCCTTGCCCAATCTGTATGGTTTGCACATTTGTGTTGGTATCAGTTTCCTCCCACAGTATAAAGAAATCCATTTCAGGTGAACTGCTGACTGAATTGCCTGTAGTGTGTGTGTGCGCGCGCATTATACTCATGATTGAGGGACTACAGGAAGATTAGCGCAGTAGCAGCTCAGTTACCCGGTGCTGCATGGGTCAGGAATTGGACAGCTAAAAAGTTTAGTAGTAACACAACACATATATAAACCTTTTGTCACTAATCTATGTAAAAACAGTAATTTCAGCTAAATGAAATGTATTAATTTTTAAATTCACTTTGTACAAATAATCAACATGATTTACAAATGATTATTTGCATACATATTCCAGCTACTTGCTCCTGTCACCGCTCAGCATTGTCATGATGTTTCCATCTCTGAAGCCAAAGTGGGTACTTCCTATATCATTCCTCCCTTTCACCAAGTTCTGCTGTTTACTTTTTGTGTTCAGAACATGCCACTAGTGTGTGTAGTGCCATCTGTGTGTGAGAAACTGTCAGCATCCATTCTCCATTTCCAAGAACTGACCTTTAAGGTGACACTCTTTCTCCCACTCCGACTCATGCAGGGGTGGGGGTGTCATCAGGATGACTCTGTCTGCCGGGATGCCCGCAGAGGCTAGTTGTTTCACCATGTCCATCAGGTTCTCTGTGTACTCCTGCAGTGGGACGTGCTGTTGAGGATTGACATCTGCAAATGACAGGGCTTGTGTTCAACCTCAGCAGGGGGAACAGCATTGTGTTACCAACCCATCTTGCTCGGGGTCCCTCCTTACCTTCTAAAGCGGAATCATTGGCTCCAAAAAAAATGGTGACAGCAGCGATATGATCACTTGCAAAGCAGCTGGGGTCCAAGATGTGTGGGAGGATTAACTTAGCCCATCTTGAGTTGTACCCTGAGAATCCCCTGTTCAGTACATCACATCTCCTTTGGTGCATCAGAAAGGCAGGTAGAAAAGTGTTACTTTTAATGTCCCCTGTAGAGGTGGTAGGGGAGCTGTACCCCATCTGCGCTCATCCAATACAGATATTTGACGACAAAATGTAAAAATATAGATAAATAAATAAATAAAACAAACATTACAGCTGCATTAACATCGAGGAAGAGGGGTTATAACACACGTACCTGGATAATTTATTTGCAATTTCCGAGCCCCAGCTGTTTGCCTGAAAAGAAAACTGTAACGAGACATTTCATTTAGTGGGCTAACAGCTAAAGATCAAGACATCCAGTGGATAATAATGGCACTTGCACAGAACATTCTTGAATTAGACTTAGACATGGCAGTGAATCTAAACAAAAGTTATTTCTTATTTAACCTACATTTTAAGACGAACTGCAGATGCACAAAGTCGACTGCATAAAAAGATTTTATTGGATTTCTTGACTCACCTGTGTGATTGAGTCCCCAAAAAGTATAACTTTCGGCCATACTATCCTCTTAAGCTTTGACATCTTGCTTTCTAGCGAACCTTCTGGACTAAAATACCATTTACCTCAAACATGCAATATATTCATCACACTAACGCCACCCATCATGCAGACGTTCCGCAAAGAAATAATGTTGAACATTACACTTCCTGTGGCCAATTTCCGGTCCTACATACCAAATAATACCGGACAGGAAACAGTAACTAAAACATTTTTGCTTCCGAGGCTTCGTAGCGCGTGCACTGTTACTTGGCTTTCTCTGTTTTACTGAGTTCTAGATGTTTTTAGTTAAATTAATGTGTGCTGTCATGTTTTATTAATAACAACCGAAACTAAGCAGGAAGGTAAGAGACATCGTTGTTTTTTTTTCTTAAAAAAAAAAAATGCTGCAGCAGTGGGGGGACCGGGGGCAGCTGGTTCACATTCTTACGCCACAGTGTAGTAACCCTCTTTTTGTTCCCCATTTTGCTCCCATTAAATCAACATAAATGTTGGGAAACACGAATCACGGAGACAACTAAAAATGCAAAAAAAAAAAAAAAAAACATGGACTATATTCAACTGTGTTACAATAAACCGACAATTATATGCAGAAGTATATTTGTATACACACACAAAATAGGTTAATAAAGCTGACTTCATTGACGCGAACAAATTGAACGCGTGGACTCAATCGTTACTGAAGGGCCAGCAGGAATAAATAGTGAACATGTACAGTATGGCTATATAACGTCGTGTGTACAATGTAGACACGGTGGAAAGGGGTGCGGCTCCTTTAAGCGCCGCTGGGTGGAGCTCTTCAGGAAGTGAACTGAACCGAAGTGTGAACAGATACACTGAACTGATCTCAACTGAACCGGACTCAACTGCTGCAAATACACACACACACACACACACACACACACACACACACACACACACACACACACTCTCTCTCTTCCTTTCTCTCGTTCGCTCACACACACACACACTCACTCACTCACACAGCCAGCTGCCAGGGCGAGCCTCACAAAAAGGTACAGTATATCTCATATCCCTTAAAGATAGTTATTAGAAACGTGTTAAATTGTTGCTAGGTGGCTAATAAAAGTTATTAAACGGTTATTATTTTGAACGCATTATTAACGTTATTCGACTGCAGTGGTAAGAAGATGCGGCGTGCGTGGGCGCGGCGCTCAGGTTTGTTGTGTGTGTTTGTGCACGCGCGCGGGCGGGAGGATGTGCGGGCATGGTGACGTGTTTGTCCTCGCGCCGGGATTTGTGTTTGTGCCGCCGGGCGCGCGCTTGGGCCGTCAGGCAGAAAGTTGTAGTTTCATTTAGAATTTTTAGTTTAAAAAAAAAAAAAAGATCACAAAATCTGCCTCAACACAAATCTGTCTGACAATGTCTAATAATTGTGTTTAATGTGTCATGTAACGGTCTTTCATCCATACACAGGTCAGTCACATTTGTTTTGCAAAGTTAGAATTTATTTTAAATAAAGTAAGCGACTTCCTTCTTTGTTTTTTTTGAATGACCGAGTTCGAAAAAAGGAGTTCTATAGAAGAACACATTATGTGCATCTCTATAAAGTGAGTTTTTTGCGTAGTCTCATTCATTAAAGTCTAAAAAAGCTACTTACTGTTCTGAAATTTTGAAATTTGGTCTCTGACACGACGTACAAGCGAGAGTAGTGACGTCACGCAGAGCATACTTACATGATGCCGATGGATTTTTTTGGCTATACTAGCAGAACCGCCTCACACGCTCTTTAAACACACAGATTGGAAAATAGTAAAGTTTAGTGACATATATATTATTACTGTGTGCACATCACTGTGTTGCTGTCAGTGAAATCCAGTAGCTATGTGAAAAGTATTAAAAAATTGTACACAAACATACAGCTGCACAGTTTAGAAAGTTTTGGCTCTGTGTGTCTGTGTGTATACACACACAAACACACACATTCAAAAAAGTGTAAATGTATATTTATTTATGGATATAAATTAATGTACTTCTCCCCCCCACCCTGATTCCATCTGCAAACTCTACAGGCGTAACAAATGCTTATGTACTAAATACAACCACTTCAGTGGTAAATCAGGTTGGTATTTATATAATGTATTATTACTTTTTAATTTACACCAGTAAACCTTTTTGCCCCAGAGAGCGCTGGATAACTCACTTAGTTAAGAAATAAAACGCCCAAAACAAAGCTATATAGCAGTTCCAAACATTTAACTGATACAGACCAATTAAATATTTTTGTGCTTCAAAATTTTTCCCAGATAAGGTAACACTGAAATTTTGACAGATGGATTGGGTAACATTTTATATTTAAATATTTTCCATGTATGTTTCTAATGAAAAGGTAAAGTGTTTGTACAATCTGCAACTGATAAGATGGATGGAAACATAAAAAGTAACACAAGGCCCTGTCTTTTTAACCATCTCTAGACAACAAAAATAAAGTTCATGTCACTATTTGTAGGTTTATTTGCCAGAGCTTAGTTATTTTAAAACTAGGCTGCTGTTTCTATGTTTAAGGGCTATTTTTAGGTATAACATTTATATGGAATATGCAGTTTAGTTGTGAAATGTTTAATTCCTACACAGTGCATTTAGTGAGCTGTAAACACAGTAAAACAGCTATGTAAGGGAGATGGTGAGATGGTGACGCTGACCGACATACTGTCTGCAGTCCTTTAGGCCTCCTCAGCTGTAGGTGCAGCCGCCGGGGCGTCACGGGCCTGGAGTCATGGTGAAGAATGTTCCGGAAGGTCAAGAAACGTCACAGCAGCAGCAGCTCGCAGAGCAGTGAGATCAGCACCAAGAGCAAGGTGTTGCCACAGATTTCAGCCAAACCTTACATTTCCAAGCTAAATGAAACAAAGAGATTCAGCACAACTCTTCATTGGAAAAAGTGGTTTTCAGAAGAGGTGCTGAGGTGGCATTATTCACTGACTACATCTTATTTTTACATAAACTAATATTTTAAAGAAAACCTGAGGTGGGCCTATATTAAGCTTGTATTTAATGAGACTTACTGAAAAAATGATTAAGGATTTAGAAATAAATTCACAATCTGAAATCCCATGCCAGTTGTGTTCTTCAGGTGAGGAACCACTGTATCTAAAATCAGCTTTTCTTCCCTTAAGGACCAAATGAAGAAGCACAAGTGCTTTAAAACGTCCTAATTTAACTAAATAAACCAGAGACTGAGCCTGTATAAATTAAACAAGGAGCAGAGGACCCTGGAGAGCAGTTCTGGGATTAGTTTGTCTTTCTTTTCTGCTTTACCTCCTTGAGCAAGTATGCTGTTGTCTCTTCAGTCTGTAGACTCCAGTCTAGGAGGGCTCTCCAGGTCCAGCACAGTGGCCAGCCTTGACACAGACTCCACCAAGAGCTCAGGTGAGTCTGGCCACTGCTCGGCACTTCCTCTCATTTCAAAGCAATGTGATAGAGGTGGGGGGAAAAAGCCACGGGAGACCAGCATTGGTGCACACAGAGGAACTAAAACATTTACAGAAAATTGCAGAAAAAAGTGGCCCTTAAACTGTACAGGCTACACATTAGTGTGCTAATTTGCTGCCCTGACACCGCAGTCCTGCCTGCTGCTCTCGATATACAGGTAACAGCAGCTCAGACACCTGCGTCGAGTTCCGAGTGAAGTATGTGGGGGCAATCGAGAACCTGCATTTTGACATGTGCAAAATGCTCCTGGAACCCCTGGACCTGATAAACTACATCGATACAGCACAGGTAAGAAGCCCCAACCGACGATGGTTGTGGGATAGCAAATGATTTAAAGTATTAGAGTTCACTTTGAAATATGAAATGTCTGTGTGGTCCTCCCCCCAAAGCAACACGGAAAGCTCCCATTTGTGCCCGGGGAGGAGGAGATGGTCCTGGTGGTCTCCAAACATGGGATAAAAGTGGCCTCTTTGGATCAATGTGTGAGTGCTGCTGTTTATTTCACCGTCGCTGGCTGGAATCCATTTCACCCAACTCCTCGCCTTCTTGCAATTCTGAAAACTAGCGTGAAACATCCAGACCTTTGCCTCTTCCTTGTTTGGGACACTATAGCAGGGTTGACCAACCTACCCTTTCTCAAAAACCTCCAATGCAGGACATTCTGCATCGCCACCCCCTGTACTTGATAGTGCGCATGCTGTGCTACGACGACGGGCTGGGGGCTGGGAAGAACCTGCTTGCGTTGAAGACCACGGACGCAGAGCAGCAGGAGTGCAACATCTGGGTGTACCAGTGCAGCAGTGCGGTGAGCACACAACCCAGGCGCCAGCCGGGCAGTACGACAGCTACAGTGGACACAGCTGAAGTGTCTTCTCCGTCTTTGTCAACTGCAGTCGATTACTTGTTTAACGGACAATTGTTTTCTGAAAAACAACACTGGCATTCGCACCCTGTGCTCTTGTAAGGACATCTGTGTTGTTTTGATGTCTGCCCTGCAGGAACATGCACAGGCCATCTGCAAGGTGCTGTCTGCCTCCTTCGATTCTGTCCTGGCATCAGAGAAGCCCTGATGTCCTCTCACCCAGGAGCGGTACGCTGACAGAGGTGTCGCTGGCAGGCTTCAAAGCTGTTTACAAGCCCGTTTCGCTACCATTCACCCTTGAACCACAGGCTCTCTGTTTTTCTACCATAACTTCCTTTCATTTAATGTAAACGTGCAAAAAACTTGGTGCATTTTTACAAATTCTCACACTTTGGTACAACAGCACTCTGCCGTTTGCTTTCTGGAGGCATGGAGTCTGCTGATCAGTTGAATGGTACATAGAAAAAAAGAAAAGTCACTTTGAGCACAACGGTGTTTGTATTTGTATTACATCCTCCATTATGGGCTACAGAGACCAAAATCCTAAACCTCTATTCCTGTCAACGGTACAAATGGAATGGCCCAGCTATACGGTACAATAAATGTTATTTTCAAATGAAAGCAGTTTCATTCTTGATGCACAACCTACTGCATGTGTTTGTTGGTGGTGTTACTCTCACAAATGCTGGTTTGTGAACAGACATGCAGACCCCTGGTGACAAAACGACAGGGTTTCTGATTATAAAATCTGTCTCGTTTTTACTGCACTCACTGCTGAATTTCACTGCTGTGACTGGGGTGCTAGTGAGCACTTCACAACCTGACCACCAGGGGGCTCTCCTGCACCACTAACCTGTGACCCCCCCCCCAAGCTTTCATCCCACAGATTACTGTCATTTTGTTCCCGTACATTTAAAATGTTTAAAAACCTGCCATTCAGCAAAGTGAGGTCACAGTTCACACCATTATATTGATTTACTATGTTTACCTTGCCTCCCTGGTTAACCGTACACTGGACACCACCTTGGAGCTGCAAGGGGAGGCGAAGATGTGGGGGGATCTACCCCTTACATCTCACTGTAAAAAGGGTAAATGCCACACGCAAGATTAAACAACATTAAAAAAAAAAACAACTGAATTAGAAGGACAAATGTCAAGTGATAATTTCCCTACATTAAACTCAACTGAAGGAGGAAGTTCAAATTGGGACTGAAAAGCTCATGACTTAATTTTTATTTTCTTTCCAGTTGTAGGATGGTCAGACAGTCTCCTCTCAGGGATCCACAGTAGGTACAACAGTGCGCAGAACAAACCTCCTCTCTGTCCTTAGAGCTTAAACCAAAGTCATTTACTAAGTGCCACAATGGCAAAAAAAAAGTTACTCAAAGGTTAAGTCTTTAACATTTAAATATGGACAAATACATTGTAACTATATTTACAGTAACAAACCCATTGTCCTGTTTCCAGTGAGTTAACAGAAGAATAAAGTGGAAGGTAAAGAGTTAAATACACATGCTTCCCCCTTCCTGTCTTAGGTTACTGCAGTTCACACTCAATCAAGGGTATATTTTCATTTAAAATTAAATGTTATTCTATATATAGAGTTGCTCTGCAACCAAAATCACAATTCATTACATGAAATTTTTTAATATATATTTAAAATAGACATTTTTTGAATGTGAATGTGGCAAAGTGAAATCAGACAGGTCCTAGGTGGGAAGTGATACGAGTGGTCCGTTTTTCCACATCTACAGCTCAACTGGTGACCGACGGATAACCCCCACTGGAGATTTGGGGAAAAGAGCGTTGCCCTTAAATATGAATTAATAGCATGCAAAGCAGGGTGGGCGTGGCAGGGTGGTTCTTTTGGCATCTTAAGACAAATCTCCCAAGAAGGTTATTGGTGGGAGGCAGGCCTCAGCACCCGCCCCCTTTCCCTCGACCCAAACACAACAGGAAAACATGGACACACGGACACAAAAACACGCGCACACACACAATCCAAGAGAAAACCGCGACCTGTCACTGGCTTAGGAGCGTCAGGGTGTCAGGGTGAAGGAAGCTGGACATGTCTGTCAGGAGAACCAAGACCACACATACAATACTTTCAAATATATAGCGACTGCTTTCCTGTGTACAGTCTTCATAGACAAACTGTTGGGTAATAAACAATAGTTTGGACACACAGATTGCGTGTGTGTCAAGGAGCGTTCAGTGACTAGCTCTCTTCTGGCAAGGCACAAAATATGTGACCTCATCCCAACTTCCTGCAAAACACACAGCGAGCGGGTGGCTGAGCGTTTTGTTTCAGAACTTGCAGCGTCCCGTCTCAGATACGGCTCAATGACAGTCCGAGTCACCTTAAACATTCCTGTTCTCTACGCATCTGCTGTCAGTGGGAAAACACTGAAAGATGGGGGGGGGGGGGGGNTGTGACTGCAACGCCTCCGAGTTACGGAACCGAGATATAGGAGGGGTGGGGGGCACACGACACAGTATCTCTAACCTCTTCTTGTCTGTGTCCATGTGCACGGGGGGGGGGGGGGGGGGGAAACAAAAAAAAAAACAAAAAAACCCCTACATACACCTGAAAGATACAACAGCGCAAAATTCTAAAAAGTTTAAAAACAAGGCCAAATAGAGCAGAGATGAGGTGGCTACACACAACACAACGAGGCTGCAATCCTGTAGCTCACACACCTGCCTTGCATGTTAAACCAACAACCTGCCGTGCTTTGTGACATCTCTTCATATCCACTCATCGTGGCCTGAAAGAGAGTCTCCGGGATGTCGACTGGTCCGCGTTGGCACTGCGGTGACACCTTCCTGAGGACACCCAGTGGCCAGGGCGGACAGGCTGGGGGGGGGGGGGGGG